>OX387182.1:21244827-21473686 GCA_947561395.2 Buxus sempervirens
AAGATCTTAGCCTAAACTCACAAAAATCACGAAAACAGTGCTGTAGGTGCAAAAGTGGTAAAAATCCAAATTTTGGCAAAAATAGGGGATCTCATGCTATAAACAACATAGATTCATGTTATTCATTCAGATATATCATAAAAAGCATTAAAACATGATCAGGATATTCAAAACAGCCACATCTCACAGATTAGAGCACATGGGGGTCTACCCTACGGATCCACCTGTTCTCTTTTCCCCTAGTTCTCTCTTCACGTTTTACGGCTAGAGAGACTCTTGAGGTACTTAGAGATAGGTTTGGTTACACAAACACAATCACAGGCCTTATTCTATGAAAAAAAGAAAAAAACAGATATGGGGTTCTATTCTAGGGATCCACCTGTTCCCCTTTCCCCTAGTTCTCTCTTCACGTTTTACGGCTAGAGAGACCCTTGAGGTACTTAGAGACAGGTTTAGGAATACAAAAACAGATATGGCCTTATTCTACAGCAATAGAGATGATCCTATTACTTCTAGAATTGAAGACAGAAAATAAAAAAGGATAGGGGACTTACCTGGATTGAGCAGGCAGAGCAGCAGGGATTCCTTTCCTTCTCTTGGAGCTTTTGATTCTTCAAAATTTCGTGGCCCTTAGCTAGAGGAGAGAGCCTCTATTTATAGACACACCCAGGGGCATGGCTGGTCCAGAAGGACATAGCCTGGTCTTTAGGATAGAGTAAAATACAGAGATAATGCCCATCCATAGCCAATCAAGGTAGCTTCAGCGAATAAAATACTTAATTCGCTCGTTTAAAGATATATTGGACTTCAAATAAAGCTCGGAAATCGAGAGAAGGACAAAACTCGCACGTGTCTTTAATGCCCGTAAATGATTTACGGTCTAACAGAGACCGTATTGTTACTACGGGCGCGCCTACCCGTAGATAATTTTCGGGCGCGATGGGCCCGTGAAGGAAATACGGGCAAAGCCTATTTATGCTTTTTTGACCTGTTTTAAACTCTAATTACATGTTTTTATTATTTTCTCATTTGGCAGTGCAATTTGGGGTGTCTACAGACGGTACCAGCGATGTTCATCCGTGAGTGCCTAGGCATACACTGCGCATCCTTTTCCGGTAGCAAGAATTGTAAAAAATGTTGCAGAGAGAATAACCATGCTCAAGGTAGGTGCGATGGGCCCCACATTTTTAATCGTACATGCTATTGTAGTAGGCAATTGATCAAGAAGGCGGACAGGATTAAAATAGGTGGAAAAAGACATAATAGTTATATTTTTAATTTTTGCTACCAACTCTAATTACACCATTAAATTGTAGGAGAATAGCGTTTCCATTTCAAAGGCATCTGATGGAAGCAATTATGTTTCTCAAGCTCTAGGATCACTTAGTACACTGGTGCTTGCTCAGGTATCACTTATTTATACCGGTATGCTCTTCAAGAAATTTGCATAGTTCTAATTTTTTAATTCCATATTTAGGACCCAATGTTCTTGCATTCCTTAAATGCTAGCTCAAGTATTTTTGGTTATCATGCTCCAGGATCACTTAGATTAGCATTGCCTGCACAGGTATAGTTTTTGTTCTTCCTAACTGTTTTAATTGTTTCAATAAACCAAAAGGATTTGACTAACTTTGTGTCTTTTGAAGGTTGGTCCAATTAATTGTGTGAATCATCAGGCACCATTCATTAATGCACCCCTATTTTCGGCTCACATGGTTTGCCAACAACAAAATCTTACTAGTGCGTCAGATTTACATTATCAAAGGACTTTTAACATGAACAAATGTAGCAGGCATAGCTTCACTCAGGTGATGCATTATTATTGTTTTAGTTTACAAGATAGCTCTTAGTGGTATGATTTTCTTTGTAAGATATTCATCATTTTTTATTATATAATATGCAATAAAAATTTACTTATATTATGTAGAAAATTGGACTTGATGACACACAATCAACTGGAGGACAGTTCTTTCCCATCACTCGTTCACAACAAGATTCGAGCAACACTAATAGGTTTATATTAGCTGCCTTCTGTTATTGTTTATATGTTTTATATTTTTGGTAAGGAGGATACAAATTTGCCCTATTTTATATGGGCTGGGGGACTTTAATTCCAAATAGGAATCTAAGATATGGACAGATGGCAGCAAATTGATATCAAAGGGTATGACTTTATTATGCCAGTTCTAATGTTGAAACAAGATTGTACCACAAGGATCTAATATTTCAGGCTTGAATTGTATTTCTTGAATTTATGTCGATAGCATTTGGAATTCTATTTTGGAAGACAAACTAAGCTGCTTACGATCTGAAACCTACTATCTCCTCCTTTCAAAAGCTACAACTATGCTCAATGATGTTTAAATAAAAAACGGAATTAATTGTCTGAATTCAATAACAGATTATAGTCTCTACGTCCACTTTTTGAATCTAGAATCTCCATTCTTTTATCTCTCAAGTTGCACACATATGCAAACCAATGTTTTTTATGACATACTGGGATGAACAACTACATTCAAACAAGTAAGTTATTTTACGTGCTAACTATATTCAACAATGTTACACAAATTTCATACATCGTACACCTGCTAATATGATTCATTTTCAAATCAATTTAATCACATACCATATGTCAATTTTTGATATTGTACCCAACATGCTTGATGGCTATATATTTAGTAAGCTCACGCATGGCATCTACTCCATTTTCAGAGTTCAAGATGTGATTCTGCAGAAAGAGATATACATAGCATATAAAATAAGACAAGATATGATAATACTAATATTTTAACATAATTTTTTCCTACATGCCTTACTGAAATATTTGTATTGTGAAGTAGTGTCGAGTTACTACGCTGCAATTCTTTTTTTGTTGTTGTATCAGTAATTTACATATTGCATCCACCACCTGCACATGTTAAAAAATTGTCAATTATAGAAAATAGGACTTATCTGATATATCCTAAGACAGGCAACAGATAAAAAATATCACTCACAACATTATTTAGCATATTGCCCATAAATAGGCAGCGTAGTTCTTTCCTTGTTACGTACGTGTTATCTATAGATAATAATATGTCTTTGTTCAGGCATCAAGACGAAGATTATAAAAATAGTAAAACCACATACAATCAATATTAAAAACATATGTATTAGATGACTTATTACCCATCAGAAAAAATGGATGCGTTTCCCCTGGCTTTTCACCACTTTTTTTAACCCTCTTAGATTTCACACCACATTTAGGTACAGACTTGGATTCATTGGTTTTACTTCTCTTTCTGCGTTTGCTAATGGCTTTTTCAAGAGCACTTGGATACCTACACACACTACTGCCTGCACAACTAGCACGTTGCTTTTGCTTCAAACCTTGTAATTTTGTAGATAGATCTCCATCAGCAATGTGCTCTTGACTAACATTATCATCAATCTTAATCCCATCACATGAGACATCTACATTCCTCAATTGAGCATTCCCAAATTCTTTACACTCGATAGAAGGTATGTCAATGGTAGAGTGGATTAACAATTCACGCAATTTTTGCTTTAATTGCCTTGTGGTATTGAGAACAAGTTGAAAACCATCTTCACATCCAGCAGCCATACTTGCAATTGGAAGCATTTCATGACAGATATCTCTATATCGCTTCCCAACAATCAAACTAAGGTCACTTTCAACATTTCCCAATTCAGTGTTCATTGCATTTCCTCTAACTCTTACATCTTTTCTCCATCGATCCAAAATTTATTTATCAGGAATCCTCTTTACATTAGTAAAATGTAAAACCCATAATGCATGAGTGCAAAGAATTCCTATAAAATCAAATTTTTTACAACTACATGATACGCTGGAATCAGATGGCAAAAATATTACAATGTGTTTACGACGCCTACAAGAATGAGAATCTGAAACCATGTATTTAATAGTTGTGTCATCATTTTCACATACAACACCAAAATAATTCATAGTTTCTAGTACCTCATTTTGGAAAGCATCAAACATGAAAGGTGTATATATGGTCTTGGCATGTTCCAATATAAGGATTCTTCCAAAAGATACGAGAACACTCTGACTCATCTTGTAATCTGCCCTTAACTCTTCATCTCTTCGTCTTGCTACCATTCGATCAAAATTTTCTAAAAATCTAAACATGTCCTTTGAGGTATGAAGAAATTGCTTAAGTGAACTATTCATGGCTTCAGACCGTTGTGTAGTCATCATATCCGCATAAAATGTATTCCTTCCATACGCAAGAGACCATTTTTCCCTTTCTTTGAATCTACCTTCCAACCAACTGTTACCTTGAAGATTATATCTTTCAATCATGGCATTCCATTCTTCCTTGAATTCCTCATAATCTTCATATTCATATACACATCTTTGAAAATCTTCCGAAAATGATTTGTTATGCAAAAATACATCATGAAGTTGCTTTGCAGCATTTTGATATATGTGCCATATACACAATCGATGGTATGTATCCGACAAACTATGATGTATAGCATTAATCATTACCTGATTTTGATATGTCATGATTGTTTTTGGATCTTTACCAAATATGGCCTTAATGAATGCATCAAACAACCTCTTGAATGTCTCTGTTGTTTCATCATAAAGTAAAACGGCACCAAAAATAACAGTTTGCTTGTGATTGTTAACTCCAACGAGTAATCCAAACGGTCGATCTTTTGTCTTTGTTTTGTAAGTGGTATCAAAACAAACTACATCACCAAATAAATTATAGTCATTTATCATCCTTGAATCTGCCCAGAATATGTTAGAGACCATGTCATCTTCATCAAGCTGAAATGTATAAAAGAATGAGGGGTCTTCCGATCTCTTTTTCTGAAAATACTCCAATAGAACCTTAGCATCTCATCTCTTCATTGTTACTTTCCGCCTATAGCGCAAATAATTATTACAGTTTGTAACAGTAAAACCAATATTCCTAGAACCTCCAGCTTCTCGACTCAGGAGTTCCATGATAGTAGAAGGCGCTATACTAGAGCTATCCGCCATATCAACTTGAGCTGCCTGTGCAATAGTCAATTTTCTATGGGACCTCAATAAATGAACCATCTTAGGTTGAACTAATTCATGATTATGCAATGGCTCAAAATTCGTGACTTCAAACTTACCATCACACTTCATCCTAATTCTCATTTTTGCTTTACATCCAATCCTTGTCTCAGCACGAGGTTTTTTCACATTTTCTTCTCAGCGTTTATCTTTTTCACGCTTTCCTTCTCGAGAGCAACAGAAAATTCTATCAACAATAACACCAAATTTTCTATGAACTTTACTTCTTCGAATACTAAATCCCGTCACTCTAGCATAGTCATTATAAAACACTTCTACCTCTTCTTCAGATTTGAACTACTTTCCAATTTTTGGTATGTAATCCATTTGGTCCACCTCTTCTGTACAACCATTATACTTATTCAAATCATCAGTGCATCTAACTGTATCACTAATGAAGTCAACATTTCTCATTGATGTACAAGTGGCCGCCTCCACATATTTTTCATTCTGTTATATTACCAAAAGATTTATCAAAATTTTTTATAACATTATCAAATATTATAAACCATTTCTATACATATAATTTATGCTACATATAAATCAAACGAAATTTCAAATATCATCTAGAAATACAATACGCAACTGGAAATATATACTTGGTCTATACATAAAAGCTACAATTTTTTTTCTCATAGAGTTATCTACAACAATGCAAGGTAATAAACACGAAAAAAATTTCTTGATATATTAACAAAATAATGTAAGTGCAAAATTGAGAAGATGGCTTAACTGTCCATTAATCAAACATGCAAAAATATAACAAGTTTCCTAGGTAAAACAACAAAAAAGAAAAAAAAATTGTTAAACAAAAAACAAAAAAAAGGAATAAGCAAAAATTCTAGTTATAACAAGAAATGTTTAAAGCATAAAAGTAAACAATTCAAAGAAATATTTATAACAAATATAAGCATTTTTTAATCTAATTTTATGTGAAAGGAAATTTTTTAAAGACAAATCACATGAAGTACTATCAAATGTATTACACAGTTTTAGTAAATAATAAGCAAACTTACATCAACCGCATTAATGCCCTTGTCCTTAAGGTCCATCTTTTTTTAATACACAAAATGTTCTCATTCCTAAAATATCAACAAAATAAATAAATAAATAAATAAATAAACTGAAAAGGCTTAAAGGTGGCAGAGGCATGACTTCTGTATCTTTTATCTGAGTTTTTAGGCAACAACAACAAATGAAAATGCTTACATGACATTGGAAATGCTTTATGAAAGTCACAGTGCTTTTTAAACTTACATCTCATTGGAAATGCTTTATGAAATTCACAAAAAGTTGCAGATAAGTCTTTAGCTTTGGGTTGACACTTATGCCAATTGTCCAGTGGTTTTATCCATTTATTTATTTTAATGAAGGGGGAGTTTTCTTGGTTTTCCTAATCAATTCATGGGGCCATAACCTATAGATGGGTTGTCTTTCTGTGTAAAGGTGCCTTGAATATTAGTGAGGCCTATATTGTTTGATGATTTAGGGCTTGGGGGTATTATGGAAATTAAAGGATAAGAACAAAATCTTTTTTTAATGCTAGAGCCCCTTAATCTTCATTTTGGTTTGAAATCAGATTTGACAAAGCTATTATAGATTTAACACTTGATTAAATACTCCATGGAAAGCTTTTTGGAAGTAAAAATTTTATAGTATGAAAATTGATTTAATCAATATTACTTCTATCTACTAGTGAAAAGGTTATACTTATTGCCCTTTTTCATTTGGTTTCACTTAAAATATTATAACTCCTAAATGTTTGCTTGGATTGATGGATGCTTGTAATTTTAATATATTTCTAGAATTTTTTTTGTTCAGAAAATTCTTGTTAGAAAAGTACACTTCACTCCACTACTGTTTGGTTTAAGCTATGATAATATTAACAATAGGTTGAATTTTTTATAACTAAGGCATTTTTGGTTATCTTTTCTATATTGGAATCCATATCAAAAACTGTCTGGATAACATTGGAAATCAACATTAATAAGAAGCCTGTATAGACTTGACAGTATCTCCAAGCCACTCTTTTGTCTTCATCAATGCTAAGAATCTCTCTTTCTTCTTTGTTTTTCCTTTTATTGAAGTCAATTGAAGTTATAAAACATAAAATATTAGCACTACAAACCCTTTACTCTTTTTCTATTTTTCTCTTTCAAGCCCAAATAAATAAAAGTTTTTTTCTTCATTGAAGGATAGACTGTAACGCCCCAGATCCGAGTCACGAAATAACACCGTAACTCATCCCCGGAAGTTAATATAAAACACAAGATCGCAATATCAGAGTGAAGGAAAAACATGAATACGACAATCACTATATAACAGAGTGCACTAAAATAATCCCAAACTGGAATAAAACTCACATGACCAAGAACTACCCGCAAGTACCGTCCTCTCCAAGAGCAGCTGAAAACAAAACAAAAAACAAACAGAATGAGATACGAATATCCCAGTGAGCAGCACATGCATGCACAAAACCATTTAGTTCAGTTCTAAAAACATGCCATGGTGCAAAACACATACGATGACGATAACACGTATAATCCGAGTAATCCAATAGAATCCCAATAATCCATGTGATATAAAATGCGGAAATCCATCATGTAAATAAAGCAATAACGTCGGTATCAAATCGTGCATATAACCGTAAAGTCACGTATAACCAGGTAACAACATATCGAAGAAATCATAGTTCAACAACTCAAAAGATAAAATTCGGGTCCCAACAAGTATCAACAATAGAGTCACATCATAGCCATGCCCCCGCCTCCAAATGTATATCCGGCCTACTCAGGGTTTCGGATATTGAAATGACAGCGTCATCTAATGCCAGCCTACTCCGGATATCGGCATTGACAACACCGACCCCTCAGGGTCACGATGCTGCTCTACACTGGCGGAAGGAATCCCAATACCAAATAACCGATAACCACATTCGGTGAACCACCAATACCAGTAAACCAGCGAATAAACATATAGTGTCAAATAAAGTCAAAAACCAACATTTGTAAATGTCATGTAGTTGCTTAGATTGGTTAATCAACATGCCAGAGTGACATCCACACCTCAATGTACACAGTTCCGGTCTACTCAGGGTTTCAGACACTTTGAAATGACGGCCTACTCAGGGTTTTGTCATCCAATGCCAGCCTACTCCAGGTATTGGCATTGACAACCAGGCCTACTCAGGGTTTCTGGCTGCTTTACACTGGTCGTGGCAACACTCCATGGCCATGCCATTACACCAATAAAGCATATACATCACATTACTAAGCTTAGACTCTGGATCCAAGACAAGCTAAACCAAAATAGAATAATTAATGCATAACTCATCTCAATAATAAAATACATCAACCTCTGGCATTCCTATCAACAACACAAACCGAATTCATCCCAGGTCACTCAGGACCAAAACAGTAACTCATGGAACTTCAAGTGATATTTGAAACCAAAGAACACAAATCAAACCTTTTGTATAATTATTTACTCAAGCAAAGTCATTGTTTATAAATTCTACAACAGAATATAACCCGATAAAACTCCGATTAAACAGGATCATAAACTGGAAAATAACAGTAGAACATGGATAAAACAGAACCACTAACTCAGGGTATCAAGAATAGCAAGATAAACTACCAACAGCCTTTCAAACTTGAGTTTTGGAACTCATAAATCCTACCAATAATTGACGGAATAAACTCCGTAGGTTTTGACCAATTTATAAAACTTCTAACATCCTAATCTAGCTTCTGGCTAGGAGATTTAAGCATTACAGAACAAGAAATGGGCTCAAAATGGTCAGCCACACCTTATTTGACAATTGGGTGGGTGCGCTGAGCTCGGGGCAGTTGGCGCAAGGTCGCCGCCAGCTCGGCGGACCCAAAAAGTGGTATGCGCCAAGCTGCCGCCAAGGAGAATTAGTGGGCGGCAGCCCAGCAGATGCTACCTGATTTTCTCGATACATGCTTTGTTCACTGCTATTTCAATCTAACCAAGACTAACCTAAAATCAAAACTCTACAACCACTCTATCATGCTCATAACACCTATAACAACCATTTAGAATCAAATCAAAATTAATCCTACCAAGATCATGCTCTGTATTCAAGAATCTACCCGTAATATCAATTTCAGTCGCTGATAACACATATAGCATATAATCTCGATTAAACTCATGCATTCGGTTTCAATACACGAAAGAAAAGTGATGCTACTCACCTGCTGTAGAATCCCTCTCACTCAGCAACACAAATCTTTGACTGAGCACAACCAGCGGCAATTCCCACCTCAAAATCATCTTGCCGCTCACTTCTGATTTCCGACTCCTCCGATCTCTTTTGATCGCACAGACAAATCGGCCGAACCTCTGAAATCTCCAGCCGCGACAACCTCCTCCAACCGACTTGAGAGAAAAACCCCTAGAACCCCAATTACAGCTCCTATTTATAACCCTCTGATGGCACTCCAATGCTAAACTCATCTCACAATCCCTTGTGTGCTCGCCTACCGAAACTTCATACATGGCCAACCTCTTAAGCTCGCGATTTGGTGCTTGCCCCGGTACCGGACTACCTATATTAGTCTCTCATTTGCTCACAACAATTTTTGTACCCATTATTATTATTAAATTCAAAATTACCCTCGCTCGCTCCACCACCAAACCACCAATCCTACCAATGAAACTCAGTTAACAAAATTTGTTCATTTTAATAGTTTCTCCTATATTATTTTCTTTTAAATATTTTTTTTCTAAATAATTTCCTTTTCTCTATTTCTAAGATTTTTCATTAATTAAACTAATTAACAACAAAACCTAATATTTTTAATGTGATTAAAAAAATCGGGATTTTACATAGACCCATATCACTTAAGATTAGGACTAACACTAATGCAAACTTTTCAATTATATAAAGAACCCCACCAATCACAAAAGGCTAAAAAAAGAAAAAGATAGCAAAAGAACAATGTCCACAATGTGCGTACGCCATTATATAAAGAACAAAGAAATAAGAGGGACATGATAGTAAGAAAGCATACCTGGCTTTAGCTCACTCTATGGTGAGAAATAGAAGAAGCAGAGAATAGATTTGCCAAATGGAATCAGAGAGCATACCTGGTGGATAATAGTTATCACACTTAGTATTGTGTATGAAACAAAATGCTGTGCAAACCAACAGATATATAAACAGAGCTTAAACAGAAAAAAGATGTTGAGATGGACGGGAGGAAATATTAAAAAAGGAAATATGTATTGATAGTTCGAATTAGAATTTTAACCGACATAATACTTGTTTATTCCATTTTGAATTCAACCCATCATCTATAAACCGAATTCGATATGGATTTGACCTCTCTTGGGAATGTTAAAGCAAAAGGCAGTTCAAATTATTGATTGCATTGTTCCTTTAGGTTCTATTACTCAGACTCTCTTTCACCATCAAATGACTTCAGCTTTGTTGTTTCCCAACAATCTTAATCTACTGAAAGTTTAGAACTTCAAGTTGTTCTCATGGGGTATATTAAACTTTGTAGGGATTGGACATGTGAGGGTTGACATGGCAAATAACTCATCAATTGGTCTGCAGTAAACATGTATTAGGTAATCCCAAGAAGGAGGTGAACTTTTGACTGCTTTTAGTCTCCATTAGCTCACAATCAAAAGATTGCATATATTTGAATTCCCAATATATGTTCCTTGTATCATTGTTTCTCTGTCTAAAAAAAGAAATTCTTCATTCTATTTAGATTTTTTGAAGTTTTTCTAATTCTTTTTGGACTAAGCAATGTCAGAAGCATCTGTAGAAGACAAGCTTATGTACCATCCGTCCTTCTGAACCAATCAACCCACCCGGTTATTGAATTGAAATTTTTATTTAAATATCAATAATAATCAGAAAGCAAGCTGATAGCTCTGTAGTTTCTTTCTATGCTAAAAAATTTCTAAAGATTTTGGAAAGATGTGTTCCACTAAGTGCCCACTGAGAAAAAAACTCACAGAGAAAAACCAGTGTCAACCACAAGCTTAGATAGATAGCACTCCTGTAGTACTCACTACTCAATAGTTTCTCTCAACAGAGAGTTTTATTTTATTAAAAAAATGAGGGGAAAAGGGCAAATCTAGAAAAGATTAATGAAAAAGCAAAGAAATTGAAGAGATTTGCCAAATGGAATCAAAGAGCATACCTGGTGGAGAATAGATTTCAGATTTACCTCCCTCAACGGCGAGAAATAGAGGAAGCAAACAACGGTCATGATTCTCCTCCTCTTGTATTTGTGCTGGAATTTGGAACCTAGAGAATGAGATGGACGATGGATGGAGTGAAAGTTTCTGATGATGAGGATCTATGGTGGAATTTGACTGGTTCGTCAAATAGCCGACGCATGAACACGAACACGAACAACCGTCAGAGACTATGAGCAAGGACGAATAGCATGCATCCACGAAACACTGAAGAGCAGGAGGAGACCGCCCTTCTCTTTGGATTTTCCGGCTTGAGGAGCGAAGAGTTTTGATTTTCGTTGGATTTGAGATTTGGTTGGGCAGAGTAGGAAACAGACGATTTTTGGAGAAGATGGGTGTAACGGAGACGTCTCCGTTAATTGGGGGGGTGTTCGTTAACGGAGACGCTCCGTTTTGGTTAAGTACTGGAGCGGGACGCGTGGCAGAAATCGGCAGAAGCTCCAACTGATCTTCCAGCGTCTCGCTCCAGCTGATATGGGGCGGGAACATTCCATTACCACAAGAGAAAATGGCTAGGAACGGTTCGGACAGAACCAATTGATTAGATTTGAAATTCTTTGAACCTGAATAGACCACATTACCCTTAAATTAATTAACTGTAACAATGTTTTTTGAGGCTAGTATAGGTCAAACATATATTTTAATTTGGCACGCTCCCCAAGGGGCGCCTCGTTAAATATAGTACTAGCAAGATGCACGTGCAATACTGCACATGTGCAATAAGGAAGGGAGAGGGGGAGAACGTGGGTGATGACAGTTTTAAAAACTGATTGCAAGTTTTGACCATTGTACCCTTAATTAATAATTCTTCTCAATAAGTGTGTAAGGATTATTTTGAAAAACTATACATTTTTTTTGCATGCTTTCCAAGGGGCCTAGTCCCATTTTATATAGTATAGATAAATATAGATATAGAAGTATAGATTACATGTCATAATTGTGTAATTAATTCATAAATGGATGTAACTAGGGAGAGAAGTGGGGGTATTTAGGGCATGGAATGTCAAGCTCGAATCTTCCCAGTTCTCTTTATATTAGTAATAGATTAAGACATAATTAAACATGGATGAAATAATAAAAATAATACTAATGCAAAATTTTTTTGTGTGAAAATAAGAATTATTCGAACAAAATTAGAAGAATACAAATTAAAATCCACATATGCAATGACATAGAGAAATTCTTCATGCAGAGGAGATGATAACTTAAAAAGAAAATAATGAAATAATCAATGAGTTAGATGATGAAACAATTTCTAATATATATATATATATATATATATGTAATGATAAAAATAATAAATTAACTTTACTAAACTAACTATACAACAATTCGGTCGAATCTTACGCGAGTCGAATATATGGAGATTGAATCATCTATGGTTGGACCTGCAAAATGGGTCCAACCTTAGCCAATGCCATGCAGTCACATGGGATTGCATGGCTGGCACAAACCTGATAGATACGACTTGAGACCTGACACGCTAACATTTGTTAGGTTTGTGCTAGTCATGCAGGCCCATGTGACTAGATGGCATTGGATAACCATTTTATAGGTTCAACCCTAGCTGATTCAATTCAGAATATACGTAGGTACATGTTTGTAATCAAAATTATTTATCTCTGTGTTTGAGATATAAATAAAATTCGATCGAATTTGGGTTGGATTTGGGTTTAGATCCGACCCAATGACGGCATGAATACTTCAATCTATTCGAGAGCATCTTACATAGACTATGTCAATAGAACTTTTCACGAATGAAATCGTCAGCAATGTGTCCATGAATGAAATCGTCAATAATGTTTCTATGATTTGCGCCCTGACGTGACTATGAGACGATGCATGTGGAGTCTCGTGAGAGGAGTCCTATTTGAATGTTGTAAATGTTTTAGGTGGGTCCTACATGGAAAAAACATTGGCCATGAGATGCTTACGTGGCAGCATCTCATGGCCACATCGGGAGCGAATCAGGAAAGCAGAACGAAAGGGTTGGGTTTTTGAAAAGAGATCGATCGGTTTAACTTAAAACTGGTTCGTTGGTAAGTTATTTTTGTATGAATCACCCCTAAGTATAAAAACTGGGTTTTTGAGACGGGGGCAAAATGGGCATTTTTTGTCTCTTAACATATGCAGTAGGGCATTCCGTCATTTTATTTATAAAACCAGTGTAAACATGGCAATTTGTAACGGAGGTAGTGTATTTTAGAATAACGTTTTAAAAGACAGGGTTTACGGTAATTTTCCTAAAAAAAAACTTTTCATTCCTCTTCCGCGTCTGACACGGAACAACCTTTCCTACACATCTGCCGGTCAACGAGGCTGTTTGTTCTTAGATCAACGAATCCTATTTTGCCCATTACGTTTCATGGATCAATCAGCTGTTCGTGGGATTTCATTATACGGAGAAAAGCTTGTTTTTTCTCATAGAAAAATCAAAGTTCCTGCACACAAGGTAATGCATTTCCTTTTGGTTTCCTCTCGCTTGAACTTTTCTTCGTTTTCGTTTCTAGAAGATTGGTCTTTTCGGAGTATGAGTTATTTCAGTGGTTCCTTTTTGAATTGCTTACGCCGTATGGAATTGGATTACATGATGAGGATGAGGATCGTTTTGAATTTCACCATATTTGATTAGATTATGTGCCGGGTGTCCTCTGTACGTGATTAATTTTGGATTTTGGATTATGGGTTTGGTTTCCAGAGAAGATTATTTTATTTGTCTGGGTTTGAATCTCTTTCTGTCACTCTGTTCATATCCATATCCATGTAACCTAATTTGTCTGAATAAACGTTTCCGTCGGTCTCTCTATGTTTTATTTATTTTTTCAAAATTTGAATTCCATTTTGATTTGTTTAAATATTTATTTTTGTTAATGTTCTGTTCTTCTGTCTCTTGCTAATGGATCAATGGAGAGAATGTTCTGTTTTTCTGATTGCGTTAAAGCATTTAACCATTTTTTATATGAAAACGTATATTATGAGAATGCAACAAAGAGAGAGAGAGAGAGAGCAAGTGAGAGAGAGAGAGTATGAGATCATTGAATATTGAGTTGGAGCATTTGATTGTTGAGAGTATGATGAAAAATTAGGTGTAGAAATTACAGTTGCAAATCTTATAAAATCTTTTCTATGATGGTTGTGAATGGGCTTACTGTTAAATAATATAAGATGATTAGTTGCTATCAATGCCCTTAATTGCCTGATGAATCGGAGAATCATCGTCCATTTCAGAAAACCAAATGGCAGCAACTCAAGCAGATTGAGTCATTGCAAATTTGCAATGGTATTACCCTATTTGCTAAAATACTTAAAACAGACTTAAGTGTCATTTAGTGTATTGTCTTCGTTTGTTGGGTATCGGATCCATTGACAGAAGATTATGAGATAGAGGTAATTTCTACTGCTCTGTGAAAAAGTAACATCAGTCACTTAAGTGTAGATCTGCCCATAATGTTGTCTTTAATGATTTCTACTATCAAGAAGGTTGGCATTTTATTTGAGACCTTGTAATGTCCATTGCTTCCCTGGCCCAAAGGAGTCATTACTGCAGTTGCTTTTCTTCGCAAAAAGCATGGATGAGCTCAAATTTATTCACATTCTCTTGCATTACATTCCTCACTACTTTTATCAATAATTCTATTTGTACTGCAAGGGTAATATTTCCTTTGAAGGTGTTCATTACCGATATGAAGTTTTTAACAATGCTTTCTTTTCATTAGTTGAACTAAATATACCCCTCTCTGGCATGCCCATGGTTCAGTCAAAAAGAGTGAATATCATTTTAAGATTTGCTTGGATATATCATGTTATATAGCTCCAATTCACTTTTCCTATGACTAATCTAAATGCTGCCATTCCCCTTCCTTGTTGAATGCATCATCAAAGTTTACCTTAACCAATGACTCCAAGTGGAATCTGCCATTGATATGGTTACTAGTATACATATTCATTTCCAGAGACCTTTTAGTTTTATAGTAAATATTTGAAAAGTGCTGACATGGCCTTTGATTTATAGCTTGAGTGTGCTAGTGGTAAATCCAGTAGCATATACTACAGTTACAAAGCAAATCCCCACTGTTGCTGTACTTGAGCCTTAAGGAGGTGGGTGGATAGAGCAACTTAGGTTGGTAATTACCAAATCTCACCAAAGAATCAAGTCTTGTTTCAGGGTCTTCTCTCACAATTTTCATTGATCTTCCCTAATCTTAGTTTTTATCTTCCTTCAATCTTAATATGTAATCTTTCACTTTCTGCCAGAGAAGGTCTTTGCAGTGAAATTATTGTCCAATCTAAGAGAAGATCTTATTTTCTTGTAAGTCCAAGACTTAATATCCACTCTCCTAAGTCTAAGTACACATTTTATAAATAGAGGTAGCTTTCCGAAATTTAGTTGCTTGTCCTTAGTGGACCAGTAGTTATTATCTTTAGAAGAGACTCTCATCTCATTATATCTAATAGTTATTTGTGCCAATAAGGTTGTGTCCTTTTGGATTTCTAGTGTTTACAGTCGAAATTTCAATTTTTTTTTTACATAGAAATGCGTTTCCTAGGTGGAAAATCACCGATTTGTATTTTTGACGATTTTTGGCGGTGTGTCGGCGAAACAGGACGTCGTGCCAAGTGAAACAAGGAGGGAAATGGAACTTTCTTGAAATTTTCATTGGCGAAAAGGGCCAGTATGCCGGTGAAATTTCCCTAAAATAGAATAAAAATCCAGTTTTTGCCTTCTTTGATTTTTCCAGCATTTCATGTGATGGGCGGCACACCCATCGGCACCGCAACGGTAAACCTTGGGATTTGCTTACAACCTGATTACAAGCATTATAGGTCAGGGTATTATTTGTTCAAATTATTCCATTTCTCTACCTTCAACACACTGTATTCTTGAATTTCCAATTATCCTCGTATTTGCCAGTTAGGTCACTCAATCTCTAAATTGGAAAATATTATTTTGTCCTTTATTTTGTGTTTTTATGATTTCTGGACAAAGAAAACAATTAGTTGAGTGTTAAAAACAAAAGGCTTATACTATATATATTTTTTTGATCGATAATAGGATATTTCATTAAAATAGAAGAAAAGGAGAAAGGTGAACATACACAGGTCCATGAGACAATTGACTAAGACGAAAATATAGACCTAGCATACTCCCCCTACTATGTACCCTTACAACAATACTCACACTTCACTTACTTAAATGCAAGAGCCCTCCAATGAAGTAAAATTTGAGCTACTGACATACCTTAACTCACCTTTCTTACACTAACCCAAGAAGAGGCTAATACAACTACCTCCTCAATCACTACCGGGAGAGGAACACTGAGATCCTCAATGATCCTCCTATTCTTGGTCGTCCACACTACCCACAATGCAGAGAAAAACACTGCCTTATACATCTCACACCCGAACTTCGTGAGGGATGGAAAGCACCATTGGTAGGCTAGCTGGCAAATATCACCTAGTATTATCCAATTCACTATTGCTAATATAATAAAAGACCAGGTGTGGGAAGCGAGCTCACAATTGATGAATAGATAATCAACCGACTCCCCATCCTTAAGGCATAAAGAACACACCTGAGGTGAGAGAACTACAAAATTTCTTCTCCGCCGAAGCATGTCAAGAATATTAACCTTCTTCAAGAGCACCAACAAACAAAAGCTAAGACCCTTGGGGAGCTGGAGATTTCCACAACGAATTATAGGAGAAAGGAGGATGGAAAGGAGGGTTAGAGGGCAAAAAGTGTTTGAAAAAGGATTTAGAAGTGAAGGAATGAGAGTTCTCCAATGGCCAAAACTTAACATCCGGAACTGAAGGAACAAGCATGACATCTTTGAGCAATTCAAACAATCTACCCATCTCATTAATTTGCCTCGTGCATAAGTCCTTAATGAGATTGAGTGGCCACTCTAGACCTAAGTCAAACTAGGTTAACACATTACACACAAAAGCCTCCTTGTTTGAACAGATTTTGAATAAGCAAGGGAAGGAATCTGCTAGACATGATTCACCCCAACCAAAATCAAAGGGAAGCCCCATTATGCAGTCTAGTTGAGGTAAGAGGGAAGAAGGAAGGTGCAATGGTCCAGATCACCTTCCAGGGACTAAGAGTAGAGCACCGAAGGGCACTATGATTCCTTTGACCCATCCTATGCATCCCAAACTTGCTATTTATCACCTTTAGCCATAACGCCTCCGTTTCAACCACAAGTCGCCAAAGCCACTTCCCAAGGAGAGCCATATTTCAACTTCTGATGTTGCCCAAACTCAAACAACCATCTTCTTTTTCATTACAAACCATTTCCCATCTTACTAAGTGATCCTTCTTTCCACGAGGTTTATACTATCTTGATAGCCATTTAATTTCATCCAATCTCTCTTTCCACTCCAGCAATTACCCTTGTTTAGAAGCTTAAGTTATTGGTGCTGTCTCTTTTGGTCGAGTTGAAATTGGAATGTGAAGCTTGTGACTTGGGGAAACATCAAATACCTGTTTTTCTTCTTAGAGTCTAGAATATAACTTTTACCATATATTCATCACTTGTTGGAGGTAGGTTGAGCTATGACGTTGAATATGAATATTCTAAAGATATTTTTGTGGGACATGGTTTGATGGCATGTTGTCCCATAAACTTTATGACACTTTCATTTTAAATAATAAATCACCCAATTTACTTCCCAATTCCCCTTTGTGCAATATTTCTTGAAGAATCTTTGTTGTATACTCTCTGTTAATGTTTTGTGATCCTCACCTCATTAAACTATACCCATTTTAAATTAAATATATTTTTCTTCTCTATTCTTAAAAAGGATATAGATGTTTTGATCCTATCACTTGAAAAAAAATTTTAGGTACTAATATTACCTCTTTTGAAAATCAAATTTATTTTCACTAATAATGGTGCTTTTGGCACTTAATTGTTGTCTCCATATATACTTGTTAATCCTTGTTTCCTTACTTTTGTATTTTCATGGCCATTATGTCTAAAAAACTGATGGTTTTATAAGGGCCCTGTTGTAGATGAGTGAACAAAGGTGATTAGAGGGGTAATTCAATTTGAAGCTCAACTGACAAACCATCTTCACAAGAGATTCCGAAACAGAATATTTAACATGCTTCAATTTATATGTCTTGGTTGCTTTCCAAAAGGAATGATCTTGCACTCCATCTTCTATTTTGATCTTTTTTCTCCTTGCTATTGTATTTTTGCTGTCTCTCTTTCTACCTACGGCTATATCTAAAACAAGGTTTTGAGTTTCGGTGCCGCTGGGTGTGTCGCCCAGGACACCAAGCGACATTTCGAATTTTCCAGTAATCGAGCTCGGCGTGCCACCGAAATTTCGCCAGTTTTTTTTTTTTTTGCTTGTTTAGGCTAAAAATCATTGATTTACATATATAATATGTAAAATAATTGCATTTGCATGTATAATTATACTAAAATTGCTACAAGTAGCAGTTATACACTTCAAAAAATCATGCAAATGCAATGTCACATGAAAATGTAATGATCCGGATGATGCTGTGGCTTGTGCATAAATCAAAACGACAAATAAGATCCAAATTTCAAATGAAACTGAAATAATAATACAAAGAGTAAAAAACATACAATAATGCTGCCAAATCAGTACCAAAATGAATGGCGAGGCTCAAACCCTGCTTTCTTGCCAATAAAGTGGCAGTAATGCTTTTATCGCATCCGAAATCTATACTCTCTTTGATATAAACTGATATGCTGCTCATACTCTTCCTGTGTCATGTGTGCCATGATACCAACTGGAGGGAAATCAGAATAGTAGTAGCAACGATCTGGCTTTGGCTGTGGTGGTGTCGGGGGAGATGGTGTAGGATAACAAGGATACTCGTATGGAGGGGCTACTCCTCCAGTAGGTATAGGCATAGCATAATAACCATATAGATATGGGTTCACTGGAAAGATCCCAATTGGATCAGATGTCTGCATGTGTGCTCCAAGATACTTGCATGAAGTACTGTAACTACTGCTATCCGATGAATCTACTGGCCAAGGTTGCTGAGGATAGTAGAATGGATAGTGCCCCTGGCTCAGCTGTGGTGGATACTGCTTTCCATAAGAACTTGATGATCTTCCAACATCTAAAGATCAAAAACTCTGTGCCATGTAAAACGAGTCATCATGAACAGTAGTATGTTGTCTCTATTTGCCTTTCCCCCTCCTTTGATAGGAATGTGCTGCACTCTCACCATGATCTCTAATCCCGTGGTCAGTGTCCTGTGTGGCATGAGGGAAAGCCGCCTCTCCATTAAAAGGGCTCAACCGCGGGCTAGTAAAAGGGCTCAACCCCAAGCCATTGGTGCCAACACTACCCTAAGTACCACTACCACCATCCGATTTCCGTCATCATCATCAGATCTTGATCCTGATCCGGACTCATCCTCCTCATCTGTGTCCTCTTCCTCTGATGACTCAACATCTCCACTACCATTAGCCCTAGCCCCATTACCACTGCCAGATTGTCACAGTCAAACTTTTCGCTTGCATCTAAACGACCGTGCGGTGCTATAACTATCACCTAGCTATATCCAGTCTTACACCATCCGAGTACTTTTCCATCATGTAACAACTTCCACATGATTCCTCGACAGGATATGACTTACTTCTGAGCCCTGCACACTATGTCTATCTTGGTTAGCCCACATGTCGCTTCATAGCACTTAACTAGCACTCGCCCCACTTGTAGTGTTCCCTTGTCATTGTGGCCCATCCAGTACCCCTTAAGTGCTATCAAGGTCCTTGACCAAGTCGAGCATCCAATGCGCCCTTATACAAGACCACACACGTAAAGTGTCACGATACCATCTCGAATAGCATTGGAACTCCATCAGCTCTTACCTCATATGCCAAGGCTATCCAGCCCATAGCACACCTCCTACAATCTTGGCACCATCCGCGACACCAAGAGAAGCAACCCGTATCTCATAGCACCAATGATATGCCAACATAGCGCTCTGCTCTGCGCTTAGCATTAGCATCACAAACTCCTTTGACAAGGTGTCGCCCCGCAACCCTGCCTTTCATGATATGCGACACTTGTGGCACATGCTTGAACCCAAGACATGCCACTACGGAAGCCCACGCCAAGCACACAATGCCTAGTGATAGCCATCAGTCGGCCATACCTTTCCATGCATAACAATGCACGCAAGGGCTAGCGAGTATGCCAACCTCATTCCCCACATGGATGCGCACTACTGTAGAGTAGTCTACCCTAGTAGCATCCCAGGATATACCACTTATTTCCCGAGAGACCTTATACATCACCTTCATGATGCCAAGACCTGCCCCCAATCCCCATGAGGAGTGCATGTCTGGTGATACAAGAGATATTTAGAAACTAACAAATAAAGCTACAAGCTGTTTTATAAATTTTTTTTCTAGAAAGTTACTTATTTCTTAAGTTTCCTATTCCAATAGTTTCCTGTTTAATATTAGGAAAGACTTTCTATTTTCTATTTAGGAAGTAGTTATAGTTTCTTATTTTGATAGTTTCCTATTTCAGTTTTAGGGAAGTTTCTATATTCTATTTTAGTATTAAGATATTTGGAATATTTCTATTTCAACTTTAGAAAGTTTCTATTATTCTTTTATAGGAAGTTTTGTAACCTCTATAAAAAGGGGAATAGTTTCATAATGGATCATTGGAGAATATACAGCAAATCAATTGTTCAAGAAGAGATTCCTTAGTCTAAGCTCAAGGTGAGAAGCCAAGAGCTTGGGGGGGTGAGATGCCTTCCCTTGGTTCTTTTTCCTCTTTAAGTTTTCTGTTCTAAATTCCTGGGTATCCTAGTTTGAGAATTCCATCCTATATTCTTAAGCTACATCAGTTGGTATTAGAGCAAAAAGTTGGAACAGCCCTACCATCTTGAATCTATCATGACTACAAGAAGCGGGGTATCTTACAGTGCTGAAGGGGGGAATACTAGTGAACCGCAAGTTGATCCAATGCTTGCGGTGATGGAGATGTTGAAGAAACTTGACGTCAAACTTGATGCAAGGACAGATGATCAAAACAAACGTCTTGTCAACTAAGAAAGGAGCATTGAAACCATCATCCAATGAACCGGTTCCTTGTAGAAAGCAATATTTGATTCAAGGCCTGAAGTATACACTAATGGTGATTCCGGAGGTACTAATTCTCATTCTGATCAGCCTAGAAATGAACCTGGAGATGGTAGCAATCATGACTATGTGAAGGCAACACCTAGGAGGAACGAGAGGGGTCCTTACCGAGGCTTTAATGAGCAACAAGAAGGCAGATTTGACCACATGCCAGATTTTCTTGATTTGGCCAGCAAATATGTCAAATTTGAAGTCTCGGATTTCTACGGAAAGGTAGAACCTTATGTTTTTCATGATTGGTTAATTGCAATTGAAGATTTCTTTCGTTATTCAAGATTTCCAGCAGATCAAAAGGTTTGGTTCGTGACTGTGAAACTAAAGGGACAAGCTTGAGTATGGTGGCAAAACATAGAGGATCAACATTATCGAATGGGGCTTAATGAGATTATTGATTGGACAACTATGAAGGAGAGATTGCAGGAAATATTCTTGCCTGCTGATTTTAATTAAAGCTTGTACGAGAAGTACCTAAACATTCGCTAAGGCACCAACTTGGTAAATGATTACACTAACAAGTTTCATGAACTTAACACTAGGGGACGTGCTCGTGAAGATGTGTTCGAGCTTGTCACTCATTATAGGAATGGGTTGTGTGAGGAGATCAAGGATCAGTTAATAACCTTGAGATTTTCAAGTATTGAGGAGGCTTATCAGATTACCTTGAAGATAGAGCAGCAGTTGATCAACAAGGCAAAGAAGAGTGTTCCTAGTGTTGGATTTTCTACTGCTCGAGGGAATTTTGAACCACGGGGCAATTGAACCAATTTCCTAAACCCCAAGAGGGCCAGAAACCATTCCAAAAGTTCATTGACAAAGGAAAGCGGTCTATGGAGCACGGACTAGCAAATCAAAAGCCTTGTTTCAAGTGTGGCCAGCTAGGTCACTTTGCTTTTGTATGTCCTTTTAAGAACCAAAGATATGCTTTATTATGTGATGGAGACATAGTGGATGATGAGCAATCTGAGGAGGAAGTAGCTAGAGCATTAGCCCATCAAGAAGAAGAACAAAATGATGCAGAAGAGGTTCTAGAGGCATTGGACATTCCAACATACGTGATGATGCCATTTCTTACTGGACAGAAGCAGCAAACAAAGGAAGACTAGCAAAGGTCCAACATATTTCATACCTGAGTCAAGTTTATGGACAAGTGTTTGAATGTAATCATTGATGGAGGTAGTGGCATGAATGTCGTTTCAAAGGAATTGGTAGAGAAATTGAAGCTCCATACACAACAAATAGATGAGCCATATAAGATAGATGACACTTCTATCCCAGTTACGCATCGATGCCTCATATCATTCCAACTTGGAAGATACGCAGATTCAGTTTGGTGTGATGTGATTCCTATGAAGGCTTGTCATATGCTTCTTGGACGGCCATGGCAGTTCGACAGAGATGCTCAACATGATGGGAAGAACAATACTTACACATTTATGTTCAACAAGAAGAGGATCACGTTGAAGCCACTCAAATTGCAAGATTTTAACAGTTCTGAGGTGGAAGCATCCAACAAGGCATTAACCACGTTGATGTTTATGTTCTTTGTTAAGGCTGTGGGGTAGGTACTTGAACTGACACAGCACCCAATCATTCAAAAGTTGCTTAAAGAGTTTGAAGATATCATGCCAGATGAGTTGCCACAAACTCTTCCACCTATGAGGGACATCCAACACGCAATTGACCTGATCCTTGGGGCAACTTTGCCTAATCTACCAACATATAGAATGAGCCCAACCGAGCATGCAAAGTTGCAGAAACAAGTCCAAGACTTGTTGAAACATGGCTTTTTGAAGGAGAGCATGAGTCCATGTGCAGTACCAGTACTTCTTACCCCAAATAAAGATGGAAGTTGGCATATGTGTGTTGATAGCCGAGCAATAAACAAGATCGCAATTAAATACCGCTTTCCAATACCACGTTTGGATGACATGTTGGACATGTTGCATGGCGCATCAATCTTTTTAAAGATTGACCTAAGAAGCGGGTATCATCAAATTAGGATTCGTCCGGGAGATGAATGGAAGACGGCATTCAAGGCTAAGGAAGGTCTATACGAGTGGTTAGTGATGCCTTTTGGCCTCACCAACGCACTAGCAACATTCATGAGAGTGATGACCCAAATTTTAAAGCCATTCTTGGGAAAGTTCGTGGTTGTGTACTTCGATGATATCCTCATCTATAGTGCTTCTTTTGAGTAGTATGTGGACCATCTCTGTCAAGTTTTTCAGGTACTTAAATTTGAAAGTTTCTTTATAAATCTGAAAAAGTGTACTTTTGCGTAGTCAAGAGTTGTATTCTTGGCGTTCATTCTATCTAAAAGGGGAGTTGAAGCTGATCCCTCTAAAGTGCAAGCCATCCTGGATTGGCCAACTCCTACCAACGTTCATGAAGCATGAAGTTTCCATGGCTTAGCAACATTTTACAGGCGATTCTTCTGCAACTTCAGTAGTATCATGGCTCTTATCACAGATTGCACAAAGAAAGGAATTTTTTTGTGGAGTGCAGGAGCATAGAAGGCTTTTGAGGTGGTCAAGAAGAAGATGACAGAAGCACCCATCTTGTGTTTACCAAACTTTTCCAGGGTGTTTGAAGTTGCTTGCGATGCCTCACAAGTTGGCATAGGCGGTGTACTAAGCCAGGAGGGCCATCCTATCGGCTATTTTAGTGAGAAACTAAATGAAACAAGGAGTAAATATTCAGCCTATGACTTAGAATTTTATGCACTAATTCAAACTTTGAAGCATTGAAGACACTATTTGGTGCATAAGGAATTTGTTCTCTATTCCGATCATGATGCATTGAAGCATCTCCAAAGCCAGCCAAAGTTGAGTGCCAAGCATGCTAGATGGATGACTTATTTGCAGCAGTTCACGTTTGTGATTAAACATAAATCAGGGGAGGAGAATAAGGTAGCTGACGCCTTAAGCCGAAGAAGTCATTTGCTCACTACCTTAGCTGCCAGTGTCACAGGTTTTGATATTGTCGAGTCTTTGTACCATACAGACAAGGATTTTGGAGGCATTTATAGGGGTTTGAAGAGTGGTACAGCAGTGCAACCATCTTTTTATACTATTGTGGATGATTACTTATTCTTCCAAAATAGATTGTGTATACCAGATTCATCCCTACGGCAACATGTTATCACAGAACTTCATTCAGGGGGATTAGCAGGACATTTTGGTAGAGATAAGTCTACTAGCCTTGTAGAAGATCACTTTTATTGGCCAAGTTTGAAGAGAGATCTGTTTAAGGTCGTGAAGCATTGCCGAACATGCCAATTTGCTAAAGGACAACGGCAAAATACAGGCCTTTACACGCCATTGCCAATTTTAGAACGACCTTGGGAAGACCTTATTATGGACTTCGTGCTGGTCTACTAAAGACAGTGCGATGGCATGATTCCATTTATGTAGTGGTGGATCGATTTTTGAAAATGGTGCATAATGTTCACATACAAATGATGCCTATAACACTGCGGTACTTTTCTTTAAGGAGGTAGCAAGGTTACATGGGCTTCCAAAGACTATAGCTTCAGATTGAGACGTGAAGTTTGTGAGCTATTTTTGGAAAACTTTATGGGCAAAGATTGGAACAAAGCTGCAATTTTCTAGTGCTTTTCATCCATAGAGTGATGGTCAAACGGAGGTATCAAACCATGGGCACTGATTGATTTGGTACCTTTGCCAATCCACACGAGAGTTAGTGAGAGTGCGGAGGACTTCTTACGACACATGCAGTCCATACATGATGACGTAAGGAAGAAGATTTCGTTGAGTAATGAAGCCTACAAACAGAACGTGGATGTTCATAGGTGGGAGGCAGACTTCAAGGTTGGAGACATGGTGATGAGCTACTTGAGGCCAGAAAGATTTCCAAGGGGAACCTTACATAAGTTGCACTCTAAGCGTGTAGGGCCTTATAAAATACTGAAGAAGCTTGGTTCAAATGCCTACTTGTTGGAGCTACCTGAGGATATGCACATCAGTCCAATATTTAATGTGACTGACCTTACACGTTACTATGGAGATGATGTAAGTTAAACAAGCACAACACATCCACAAGTTCCAGTTGTTCAGCAACAAAAGAAATTGAAGATATTTTGGATGATCAAATTGTTGCCACTCGTAAAGGTGGTTATCAGAAGTTTCTAGTAAAGTGGAAAGGGCATCCAGTGTTTGATTGTTCCTGGATTATTACAACAAAATTTCAGAATCATACTCCTGATCTTTATGAGTGGTATATTTCCTTATACTCGTTGGAGCCGAGTGTCGTGAAGGGGAGAGGAAATTGATGTAGGAGATATTTAGAAACTAACAAATAAAGCTACAAATTGTTTTAGAAATTTTGTTTCTAGAAAGTTTCCTATTCCAATAGTTTCCTATTTAATATTAGGAAAGACTTTCTATTTTCTATTTAGGAAGTAGCTGTAGTTTCTTATTTTGATAGTTTCCTATTTCATTTTTAGGGAAGTTTCTATATTCTATTTTAGTATTAAGAGAGTTGGAATATTTCTATTTCAACTTTAGAAAGTTTCTATTATTCTTTTATAGGAAGTTTTGTAACCGCTATAAAAAGGGGAATAGTTTCATAATGGATCATTGGAGAATATACAGCAAATCAATTGTTCAAGGAGAGATTCTTTAGTCTAAGGTCGAGGTGAGAAGCCAAGAGCTTGGGGGTGAGATGCCTTCCCTTAGTTCTTTTTCCTCTTAAGTTTTCTGTTCTAAATTCCTGGGTATCCTAGCTTGAGAATTCCATCCTATATTCTTAAGATACATCATTTGGTGCCTTGTTGTGGCACAGGGAAGAGCCAAGCACATGACTCTTCCTTAAGGAGGATGCTAAGTATTTAGCCCTCTACCAGAAGGAAACATCAACATTGCCGGTACAATCATAATGGGGTTTTTCTTGTTCCAGGAGGATTTTTCGCAATCAGTCTGAACTAGTAGGTTCGTGACATCGTCCTCTTTGCTCTAGACTCAACCTGGACATCCAATTCTTCACCAATTCTTTTCCATGCCTCCAAACCCTTGTGGGGCCCACATGCTAGAAATCCACCCTCGGAGCATTTTCACCGCATGACTACCACACTACCATTTAGGCACCCCTGTGCCATGTAGAAGTATCCCAAAGTTGATCCCCAAAAGCTTTTCTCTTGTTGGTCACGCCCGACCAAAGTCATCACTGTCGGGCCAAGCTATGTGCCAACTACAGCACTGTCATGGGCCAAACACCATGCAAGTTGCTTGCCTGTGACAAGATGCCATACTGTCTCCAACCAAAAAGGCTAAAATCAAAATAAAAGTGCTGCCTAGTATATGATATCTTCAGTCACAGTCAAAGATGAACTCCTACACAATAAAAAATTATGATTATTAATCCAAAATAATAAATTAGTATATATTACCATTACCAATTATAAACCATATTAATTTTTAGATTTTTTTTTTAATTTTCCATATTATTTTAATATCTTTTATAACTCCAGAAAAATTTTAATATATAAAACTATATAAACCCCGATTCTTCAAAATACTTTTTTCTATAATAAATAAATTAAATTTATGAATTTAGTTTGAGAATTTATCTATTTTTTCTATTTTTTTATCCTTTTGTATTGAGTTTTGACTAAATTTAATAAAATAAATTAATATTTTTGTGAAAAAATATTCGCCGGCACCCATCTATACATTGGACGTCCCTAGATATTAGATATATAATTCATGACATTATGTAAAGTCTATAGCATTAAAAATAATAAAAAAACATTTTTAATTAATTTTTGCATTAAATAATTCAAAAAAATAATTATTTTTATAAAAATTAAACCAGGGACACCCATCTGTAGATCAGGTATCCCTGTATATTATACATAATTTTCATCAAATAATAGAAGGTGTATACAATTAAAATTATTAATTAATTAGAAAACGAATTTCCATCAATTTTTGAGTAAAATAATGCTAAAAATTAATTTTTTAATTAAAAAATAAAACGGTAACACCGATCGATAGATCGGGTGTCAGTCTAACATATATCTAGTAATCAAAGCATTCTATCAAATTTAGATCAATCTAAATGAAGAAAAATGCATTTACCTTCTCATCACCAAACGTGTGATATATAGGAATGCTTCAATCCAAGGTTTGACATTTCAAGGTGTCGCCGAAATTTCACTTTTCGTGTCCTTAGCAGCACGAAAAATGACTCCAAAATGGTATCCCCAGCGTTTTGCTGGGGTGTCGCCGGCGTGCCGCCAATTTCGCTAATTTTGTCAATTTCGCCAGAATTTTGCTAATTTCGCAAAATTGGTCTAATGTGCTTGTAATTGTTTATGTTCATGTGCTTGTATTTGTTCATAAATTAGATAAAATACTTCCTTATTCTATCTATTTTTTTGCATATAAATTGTATAGAATCATGTCTATTATATATATTTTTAACTTATTTATGTTTTTTTCTGCAAAAAATGTCATTTCGCTGGCATGCCGCGCCACGATTTCACTAAAAAAGCCTTTTCGGCCCTTTTCGCCGGCAAACCGTTTCGGCCACCTAGCAGCGCGCTGGGCGGCACCGAAAAGTCGATCCTTGCTTCAATCTCCTATAAATCAATGAAAATCTCTCTTAAATCACTTCTACTAGGTAGAGTGATGAGATGAGAATAGGAGTGATTTGAAGTTGATTCGGATGGATTTGGCCGAGAAATCGAAGTTGGGGGGGTTTCTTCAACTCTAAAAGCCGTCACTTGATTTGGGTGAAACTTCCGCCACATTTTGCCAACACCTCTCAGAATATTGCCAGGGAAACTTCCCTGGTGATTTCCCCCAACGAAACACATCGCTGGGGGAAAAAAATCAAAATCTGAAAACATTGATCTAAAATTTATTGGGAAGCTCTTACTCATCCTGGCTAGAAAAGGGCTATGGAGGAAGAAATTGAAGAATTATATTGTTGTAATGAGTGGGAGTTGACTACTTTTCCAGTAGGGAAGGAGGTTGTTGGTGATTGGTTTGTGCAACCATCAAGTGTCAACCAGGTGGGGACGAGGCAAAAGATACTTCTGCCCCCCAATATGGTTATTCTGAGTTTTGATTATACCTCTCTCTCTCTCCCCCTATTTTTTATCTTTTCCTTTTTTTTTTCTGGGCTTTACAGGTGACCTACGAGTGTTTTGTTTGCTAATGAATTAGTTGTTTTACCCTACCCGGACCAATTTGTGGTGATAGTGCTTGATGCTTTAAAGGTGGTTTATTAGCGAGATTGAGTATGGTGTTATGTTTGAACAGTATGTGGAGCATTCTATCTTCGAGATATGACATAGTAAGCAGCTTTATGTCAAGAAATAGAAGTGCAATCTTTCTCTAAGATACTTGTAGCCTTGGACATCGGATCAAGCATGAGACCTTATCATAGACAATGAAAAGGTGATGGCCATAGACGAATGGGATCCTCATCAAATGTGTATGAGTTGAGTTTTTTTTTTTTTTTTCTGTAGCTTAGGGAACTACTATTGTAGGCGAATCCAACGCTTTTCAGGTCAAGCTACACATTTCACAAATCTCCTTGCAAATAACCGAGGCATTGATGAAAGAATTTTAAGAAGCCTTTTGGGACTTAGAGAGAGCCATCATGGTAAATCTGAAACTGGCCTTGGAAAATCATGCTAAGCCATACAGGGTCTACTCTTAAAAGTCTTAAGTCTCAGCTTGTCATAAAAGATATATGTAAACCTTTGGGTTTGAGACTTCTTCTCCTATTACTTGGTTGAGCTCTGATAGAGTTCTGATATCCACTGCTGTGAATCATAAGTTCTGGTATCCATTTCTGTGAATTGTAAATGTCCTTTTTTTCATTGGACATTAAAAAGGTTTTCATCATGGTGATTTATAACTGTAGCTACTTTAACATTAATTTCTCCTTTTAGTAAGATCTCTCGTTTATGAAGAAAAATATGTAAAAGATGAATGTGGATATTATAACTTATTCATGGAATCTCTCTTTATTTCCACCATTATCTTGCAATGAGAAAACAACTCCTGTAGTTTTATTATAATAACTTCTAATCATGGGATGGAATTGGTTTTGGAATCATATTTGCAATCTGTATTCTAAATTGTCTTTATGATATTCATGATTTATTCATGTTTTGAATAATTCCCTGAAGTTGTCTTTTGTCGCTTTGTCCTCATGCCAATTTATTCTAATGTGAAATATGGTATACCTTATTTCTAACATTATTTCTTGCATATATGTAGACCCATTTAATGTTGATAGGATGGCTTCTAAGAAGTCGCAAGGAAGTGTGTTGGAGTATGCCTTATCAATCGAGGAGCAAAAAACCAAGGTATGCTTGAGTAACAGCTACAAAGCACTAAGCCTAGTTCTCGTTAACAAAATAACTTATTGGCTATGCTGGAATAATCACATCTTAATTGAAGGACAAGAAAAGGCCATCCTCCTATGTAAATTTGGAGGTAGGTTCTGATATGTAATGGTTTGCATTTTGTAGATCCTATTAAGTGGAGACTTGCATGATTAGATGAATACAATCCTTCTTTATATTATGGAGGGATCATTAACATATCATCAATATCACTGATGGATACTGCTGTAACCTAATCATGGAAATTTTTTGGTTGTAATTAACCATATGATTGGCCTTAGCCTACTGGATATGTTTAGTGTTATAAATGTTTGACATAGACATTAGGGAGGTGTATGATTATGTCTTGATGTAACTATCCACAAATTATTTTGTGTTATTCAAGAATTTATTACCTTCTTAAATCTGATTAAAGTATACAACATTGAATGTGAAGGTGAAAGATCTTGATTGTATAAATTAATATGATGAACTAATTGATAGTTTCCATTCTCTTTCAGATCAATGAAATTAGAAAGCTACTAGGTCCTATTACTGATAGGATGCCAATCTTGTGCTCGGATGCTTCTATATCAAGATATCTTAGAGCAAGAAATTGGAATACAAAGAAGGCATGTAAAATGCTGAAGGATACATTAAAATGGAGGTTGGACTACAGGCCAGAAAATATTCGTTGGGTATGTTACTTTTGCTTTATAATTTTCCTTTTCAACTTATAATTTTGGTACTTTTGCTTATAATCTTTTTATCTTTTTTTTTATTTTGTCTATGGCTCTACTAGATGGCCTAACTTAATATGTTTGTTGAACCATCTATACCAAATAGGTCAAAATTTAGTTAACGTTGAAAGCAATGTAGAAAGTAGATAAAAGAGAAGGAGAGTGTGGCATATGATTTTGAGAGAATGCACAATCTAGTTGAGCTATATCATTGAGACCAGAAAATGTTCATCATAATTATAATCTTGTCTGTTGTGTAAATATTCCTTTGCTGGAGATGTTAACTTTGATTGAAATCTGGTTTGGATCTGTAGCTTATGAATTAGCCAGATATTGTAGCCCTTAATTTGTGCATTCTCCAAGATATGCTATACACTTTAGCCAGTTTTCAAGGTGAGAAATTGATAGCTTTGCTATAGTGAGTTTTACACATTATCTGAGTATAATTATCTCATAAGGATTTCCAGAATTTGGCAGGTGTGGGGATTATTTATCTGCGAAGCTGAAACTTCTCTTTACTTTTTTTTAGGAAGATGTTGCCCATGAAGCTAAGGTAGGAAAAGTCTACAAAGCCAACTACCTTGACAAATATGGAAGAATTGTTCTTGTCATGAGACCTGGCGTGCAGGTAGAATCATAGAACTAAAGCATGAAAATCATAAGTCAGACTACATATAAGATTTCAATAAATTATAACATATGTTATTACTTTGTTTATTGTAGATAGTTTCTCATCATCACCAATCATTATTGTTGTTGTTGTTATGTTGTGACTTGATATTTTGTTGTATCAGAGCACAAGCCCAACAAAAGAACAGATAAGATACTTGGTTTATTGCATGGAGAATGCAATTATGAGTATGACACCTGATCAGGAGCAAATGGTGTGGCTAATTGATTTTCATGGGTGGAATATGTCAAGCATATCGGTGAAGGTAACTCGGGAAACAGCTCATATATTGCAAGACCATTATCCTGAGAGGCTGGGTCCTGCTGTCCTCTATAATCCACCGAAGATCTTTGAGTCCTTTTGGGCGGTATGACACAAGTTTCTCCCTGTTAATAATGTTTGATTACTTAAGCTTGATTTATAAGCTTACATGGAAATTGGAACCCATCACTTGACTTATTTTCCAACTCTAAAAATATATCTTGTCAGCATATGCTATATGGTTTGTAGAATTTATTTCAAGAGCCTGTCATAGTTTTTTCCATTTTTTTTCTAAAATTTCAAAATATAATGCAAGTAAATATTGCTGTCATCTATGAGGTTTACTTGTAGCAAGGAGACATTAGGTGAAAACCATAGGAGGTTGGATTTTGCTACCTAGGTACTTATCTTAAGTTTATTCAGAATCTCTTTAAAATTTGATTTCTTTATGATAGAACATCATGTGTGTTCATAGACGAATGGTTGGGGAGTGCTTTAGCTTGGTCCCTGACCAACAACTCCTTTCTTCATCTTGGTCCTAGAGCAATTTTCTTTCTATTGTCTTGCCATCTTGTCTGAGTATGACCTTAAAGCTGTAAAATAAAACTGCTATATTTAAGAGATTGGCCCCAAATATCATTTTGTAATCCAAGATTATTTATCTACATAACTATTTATTTTACTTAAACCATCTATGTGTCTAGGTTGGAAGGTTGGGTAGTTATGCATACCTGTTTTATTTTTATTTTTTTTATCAGTAAATGATGGATATATTATATAAGATAGAAATAGAAATAGCATACAGACACGAGTACACAAAGAGTATACCCGAACCTAGAGACTATTGAAGCCTAAGCATAGAAGCGAAGGCTAGGACCGAAGAATACTCTTTCGTCAACCAATACATCCCCTTCCCAGATCATAGAAATTATTACAAAACAAAAACTCCTCGATAGATATGTTAGCTCCTGCTCCTTGACCAATCAACCAACTGTGCATCAAAGTCAAAACAGCTCTCACTAGCGCATGTTCGTTTCTCTCCAAGTTCTTAAATATCCTCCTGTTCCTTTTGCCCCATATTACCCATGCTACTGCTGCAGGGGCCAAATTCCAACTGATCTCTCCACATGATTTTCCTTTTTTCCAACCCCAGGCTTCTAAAGCTGGTTTAAATCCCTTTGGATGGACCCATTCTACCTTCAGCCTTTGGAAAATAGACCCCCAGAGCCTTGTAGTGCCTATACAGTGCAATAGCAGATGGGCTACATTTTCTTCCTCTTCTTTGCATATGCTGCACTGTTGGGCATTTGCCAATCCCTACTCTTCAAATGGTCCACCGTTAAATCTTGTCTAGAGCTGCACTCCACATAAAAAAGGCCACTTTGCTTGGGAACATGTTTGACCAGATATGCTTAAACACTGCTTGTTCCGAATTTGAATTGTGGAGATGATCAAATGCCTCCTTGACTGAGAAGGAACCAGATCTGCCATGTATCCATCTCCTAGAGTCTTCTTCTTGCCCTACTACCTTGCTATACAATGCATTTAATAAAGCCTCATAGCTATCCATCTCCCAATCCATCAGATTTCTCCTTAGATCAATGCTCCATACGGTACCGGCTTCCGGGTTAGACATATAATCGCTTACCACAGCTTGTTTATTAGTGCACAAGTTGTAAATCAAGGGATAAGACTCCTTCAGTTTAGCCTCTCCACACCATATATCTTCCCAAAATCTGATCCTCAAGCCGTTCCTCACTAAATATTTACATTCCTTCTCCACTGAGCTTGTCGACTTGGCAATTGGTCTCCAAAGGCTCATCCCACAAGGATGATTAGGTGTGGGAAACCAGCCATTGGATGAGGAACCATATTTTTCAGCAACGAGGTTTCTCCACGTGTTCCCACTCTCACTACCAAACCTCCAAATTCACTTTTTCAGCAACTATGCATACCTGTTTTATTAGTATAAGAAAATCAACAAAACACCTAGGCAGGGGGGGACATATGAACATAGCTTTCAGAAGGACCTATACAAGAATAAATTGGTGCCGCCTTATTTAGAGAGTGCATGCCATGAGGCCATTATAAAAGCTGAACCAAGCTGGATAAAGAAACTACCATACAGAATATCCTTAAAATTACAGTTGAATATCTGGAAGTCTCATTTTTGTCTAAAAACTAATATGGTTGAATGTCCTAGGAAGCTCCCCATAGCATTGAAACACTGCTATCACCTTGAATGTTGCACTTGCGGTTAGTTAATCCATTTATGAGTTGGTTGTTATCCCCTCCTAAAAATTTGAATGAAACGAGAATCTGAGTGATTCTCATTGTTAAACTATACTTTGTCACAGACATAAATCCCTTGAGGGAACAGAAGTCACAACAACCAGTTGAACCAGCACCATTGAATTCATTTCTAGTATCATCATATTATTAAATCAAAAAAGGAAATCTCTCCCACTTGCGAAACCATGATTTTAGCTGCTGTAGCCACAGCATCTATATATTGAAGAAACCAAGAACATGATTACCTATGACAATTCTAATAGCTTCCCTTTTTGAAGCTGATTTTGGATTTGACATCGAGGCATGTGTTAATTCTAAATCATGCAAGATTTCAGAAACTTGATGGGATATATATATGATCAACAAGACAACAACAACTATCATTAAAGTGCTTCAAATAACTGTCTGCCCAAGAAGGACCATATTTATGATTAAAGAGGGAAGTTTCAGATAAACAGCCAATGGCACATTGCCTTGTATTTAAGTGACTTTTCATAGCACCTTTTTCACTTTAAATTTAGAGATTCCAGATGATAGATCATTATTGTTAGGCCGATTGGAGACCCAACCTAAGATGCCCAGTTTCTGTTGGATCACAAGGCTCATTTTGCCCCATTTCCACTCAGATTGAATTATGTCAGAAATTCGATAAATTTTCTTGTCCAATTTGCCCTTGGACTACATTATAAGAGGAAGTAAACCTATAGGAAATAATCCATCATTTTATTATATATATTTCTTGAAGAATTATATGACCTTTTCTATTTCTTTGTTACTTTTTAATAGGGGCACTACAATGTAGGAGGTGGTTGAGGCAATGACCCCCATCCTATGTATTAATGGAGCAAAGAAATGTAATACCAAGTTCTCCCCAGAACATTATTTGTGAAATAAAAACATAAGAATATCTTCAGCAAATACAAATAGCGAATTGTGGAACGTTTTCTAGGTGTAGTAGAGTGTCATATTCTCCCTGAAAATTTTCTTCCAAACTTCTGCTCAAGACTTCGTCCACAAGGACAAAGAAAGAAGTGGAGAGCAGATTAGCTTGTCCCAAAAGTCCAAGTAGAAGTAAAGAAATCATGCATTCCTTACTGGAAAACAATGGCAACCAAAAAAATGAGCAAGATTCTACAATTGATTTGACAATCCGAACTTCCTAAAACTGATTACATAAACTTCTAGTTTATCCCATTGTGGAGATTATCCATGTTGATTTTTAGCATAAAGTTGCCTCCAAATATTTTCTGTGGAACTCTTGAGGTAGTTCATGAACCAAAGCAATATTTTCAGTGATCTTTCTTGAAAATTGGCTCAATTATTTTGGACTAATAGGCACTCTTTCCTGAGAAGGAAAAGTGATGGATTTGTCCTTTATATTGATGGAATTCATGTGTGTAAATCTGTACATGTTTCCCTATATGTATCCATGTTTAATTTCTAGTTGTATCCATCTTTATAATATTATTAATTATACTGTATAATATTTGTTTGTCCCCAGAATAAAATTAGTGCATTTATTTATTTTCAAATTAAAACTTTGTTATTTCTTGCTTGCTGTGTTTTCTTTGGTGTCCACTAGAAAACAAAAAAAAAAGAAGTTAATTCCATCCTGCTTCTAAACTTAGCACTAAAACTCAAAGAAGGTTTTCTCTCTGTATCCTAGGTGAGGCCAAATTGGAGAAATTGATGGCAGCCATTTGGCATTGGATTATGAATTCTTTAAGAGTCGAACTTATGTTTACGTTTCTTAAAAAGCTACAGTAAATGGTGGTCCAAAGTTTTGAACTTGTTGGGAGCTATTGGCTTAGAGCTTACACATGGAAGTTGACTCTTCCAACATGATCTGATAGGCGTTAGATGGTACGAGGAAACCTTGGGAAATGGCAAGTATCTTGTGTTGAATAAAATATAGAATTATAAACACTTTTTAGCTTTTACCATTCAACGGTGGAGAGGAGGTAAACAGATTCCATATCTATCTAGATAGCATATTCTTATATTACATTGATAATTTGGTTCTTATAATGTTTTGTCCCTACGTTCCCTTTTTTATTTGCAACAGTTCCCACTCTTAGCTAAGATACTTTGCAATCATATGTAAAGATTGTATTTTAAATACTAGGAACATTTAATAGAAGTCAATGATTTTTCTGCACCTCTGCTTTTGCCCCATTTTCAGCATCAGAATTTCTCTGATATGAAGTACAAAATGTGAAATAACACAACTTTTTTTTTTTTTTGAGTTAATCTTACTTTGTTGTTATTATTTTTTATATCATTTGATAAAACACAATTCGTTCGAAGGCGAAATAATACAACTTTTTAAGCTAATTTTCCTGTATTATGACCTTTTTACACTGTTGTAGGTAGTAAAACCTGTTCTAGAGCACAGAACATACAAGAAAGCGAAATTCATTTACTCTGAGGATCCAAAAAGCCAGAAAATAATGGAAGGCCTCTTTAATATGGAAAAGCTTGAATCCACTTTTGGTGGGCAAAATCCAGTTGGGTTTGACTATGATGAGTACAGTAAACGGATGAAAGAGGACGAGCGGAAGATACTTGATTCCAGTAGCTCAGGATGTTCAAAACATATATCGTATATAGAGCATCCGGAGTCATTGATTTCAGATCTTGGTTCAGTGGCTTCTGATGAAGGTTCTTCCTCCAGTGATGAAGCAGTTTGTACAAAATTTGGGGACTCTGATGATACTACAGATGGGAAGAGACAACCCAACCTTGGGGATGAAGAAGTTCAAAAGATTTCTGTAGAGGCTTCAGAGAGGGAAGATACAAATAACTGAAATAAGCCTGCTGTTAGGTGGAAATATCAATCCTTTCACTCATGTGGGCACCATTAGCTTGTGCAGATTGTTGTGCCAGCTGCTATAATGTCTTCCATTCTACTTATTTGGTTAAAATTTTAAAAATATTATACAAGTCAATTGTTGCCATTACACATCATGTAAATCAAATATTGATGAAAGATGGATATTTTTTTTTCCTTTTTTGTTTGAACTGAGAATCTACTTTTCCAACAACTTGAGACAATTATGTAGAAGTGTCATGTAGAATGGTGTCATGGCCTTGAATAAAAAAAGAATAAGAAAAAAACTAAAGACAAAAATAAAATAAGCACGGAAGTCAAAACTGATAGGCCGTTTGGAATAACTTTTCAAAATAGAAGCAAAGTAAAAGTTTTAAAAAATTTTACTTTGAAAAGTTAAAAAGTAATTTTGAAAAGTTGTACTAAACAACCTTAATAAGTTTCCTTAAACTGACAAGCTATTATTGAGTTAATTTTAAGATTATCTTTGGATATATTAAGGATTGTAGGCCCAAACCCATATATTGAGCCCACCATGGGCCGAGCATAATCTCAACAATTTCCTTGCCTTGACTTGGGCCAGTTGAGGGTTAGGACAACTTGAATTAAAGCAAGCCCACACCCATGCCCGAATAATATAAAACCAGTCCAACCAAGTATAAGGGAACTTGTGTTGGCGGGATAACCCTCGTATCTTCGGACTTATATTCGGGTCATAACTGAGTCATTAGCTAAACTCTGGCTCAATCTAAACCAAATGCTTTCGTGCATGCTGTGGATCAAAGGGGACTAAGCCAGGTCGAGCCTAACAGGACCAGTAAAGGGTGCACACACCTAGTTTTTAGCCCGACGACTGAATCTTTGAGGTGCAGTACAATATAATACATATGATCTAGGGAAAATTACGAAAACTACCCACTTTTCCTGTGTATTTATAAAAACATACTTTGAAAAGTCAAATGTTAAAAAACGTGCAACTTTTTCCATATAATTGTGTTTTAGTCCGAAATCACTGTACGACTTTTCAAAGTTCAAAAACTGCCTTTTCGATTAATCATACTTTCATCAAACAAACGTGCGAACATTGAATCGGGCTTTAATTCTGCGTTCAACCCAGATAGTAACGTTTGTGTCAAATAGTGTGTGTTGGTCACGTATCCATGAATTCCTATCAGTTGAAGATCTTTCAATTAATCGCAAAATAACGATTTAAGATTTCGGTTAATCGAAATTTCAAATCGTCGAGGGATATATGTTAGATCTTCAAGGATATCAAAAGAATTGTCAACGGATACAAGTATGATCTTCGTAGGATACATACAACATAAACGTAGGATATTAGGTTGACTATCATGGAAAGAAGTGTGATCATCATAGGATACAAGTTAAATCTTTGAAAGATACAAGTTTAATAATCCACATATACACGTTAGTTCATCGTGAATCTTCGTAAATCGTCGCTAATTTTTGATTAATCGGAACTACCACTTGATTAATTGACAAATGTCAATGTTGATTGTTCTATTGGTGTAATTGAATATTCTGTTGATTAATTGAACTACAATTATTCCAGACTAAAACACAATTATATGGGAAAAGTTGCATGTTTTTTAGCATTTGACTTTTCAAAGCATGCTTTTATAAATACACGGGAAAAGTGGGTGGTTTTCATAATTTTCCCTACAATATAATATAAGATATCTAATTTAAGTAAAATGATTTAATCTTATATATACTATCAAATAAAAATTATTCACCTTTTTAGTTCCAAATTTCATTAATTAATTATTAGCACGTACTTAAATACAATTATAATATTAAATGTAATAATTCTATCAATTAAGATCATAAAAATTAAATAAACATATTGATTTTCTAATAATTCTAATTTTGACAATCCATTCAAAATTGTATCAGTTTTAAATTTATGGACATATTCTACTAATATTTTACATGGATCTTTATCTAAAGTTGAGATAACAGAATTATCGCTAAATTGAAACTCTAAAATAAGTTGTCTTACTTAGGTAAAATAATATGAGCTCCCAATTAAAGTCAGATTTTAAAATTTATTTTAAAGACACATTTAAAATTTATTTTAAAAATTATTTTGAGGCCCTCTAATTGTATTTTAGAATTAAATAAACATGTACTATGACTTAATGTTATAATTACAATAAGAAAACCAATATTAAAAAATATCTATTCTACTACTCCTAAAAGCAAAAATAGCTTTTTTTCATCGTCATCTTGTTTTTCCTTGCAATTTTAGTTTAAATGACCTAAATACAGTCGAGAAGAGCATTAATTTATAATATACCCTACAAAATATGTTAGCAAATCTAAATTTCTTAAGGTTAAGAACGTAACCTTAACATATTGGGATACATAGGTAAAAAGTATAAAGTTACTCCCTAATATTAATAATTGCCATTCAATTTTAATTGATCTCAATTATTAATGAGACAATGAAAAGTTTTTGTAACATAGTTCAAAAGGTTTCACCTTAGAAGCTCAAAAGGCTTCAATTTAGAAGCTCAAGAGGTTTCGGTTTAGAAGCTTAAAAGGCCTCAATGTATTAGATTAATGCTCAACATAAAACTGATATATTAATGATAGTCTCTTGGACTACCCATCCTTGACATTATAAAGAGCTCTTTAGTGTGAGTGACAGAGGAAGTAAGAGGAAAAAGACCTTGGGCTCTATTATTATTCTGGGTGAGCTCCATTCCATCTAAGAGAGCGAGAATCGTTCAAACTGGGTTTTGGAAATATCCAATTTTGAGGGATTAGTTATTCATAGCCTTCTCGGAGGGTGGCTTTCTGCATGGGTTTTACCTGGTTTATTCTTCCATTTATATGTTTGCAATACATATTTAGATGATAGTTTATGGTAGTAGTATTTGTAATGAATCAAAATTATTGAAATTTCATTGTACAGCAAAACTTAAATTTTCAAATTGTTGATGTCAATTAGTATGTATGTTTTAAAAGATGTAAAGATTGTTTTGAAGGCTTTGGATTGAATTGTCGGACTACATGGATAAAACTCATGGTTTCTAACAGTCAATGATTTAATTTTGCCAATAGATGGGGAAACATATTCATGCCCTCCTTCACTTTTAGAAGACTTATGTGAGTTAAATACAATAATCTACCAAGAAAAAAAAAAGAGTTGAATATGGTGGGTAGTGTATTGTGGCATGGTTTCCATCTATAAGGATAAGTTTCAACTATTATCGAGTTATAGAGATTAAAGTAGGAAAAGATTTGTATAAGATATCAAAAAGTACATGTGGAAGTCTTTAAAGAAGGAAAAAAAAAATATTGAAGGTTGATTTTTATAATAATTTTTTTCTTATATACACTCTAAAATATGTTAGAAATTCTCAATTGTGAATCATTGGTTTAAGAGTCATCTAATTAGTCACATATTGGTGCAAACTATGAACCATTATAATTATTTACTTTTTAAACAAGTATTAAAAAAATTACAATTTGAGCAGCCCTTCTAATTAGTGTTTTATAGCTAGCTTTCTTGGAAGGTAAAAAGACGGTTTGATCATCACTACAAAACTGCAAAGAATTAGCGTCGGAGTTTTAGCGGCGGTAACAAAATACCGCCGCTAATACCCACATTAACAGCGGTAATAACTTTTGTGCCGCTGAAACAATATGATTAGCGACGGTAAGCCCTTACCGCCGCTAAAATAAAGCATAGCGGCGGTAATATACCGCCGCTATGCTAATATACCGCCGCTAATAAATGATGCTAAATTACAGCGGTATATTGCCGCCGTTGAATCAATAGCGGCGGTAACATGTTACCGCCGCTATAGAATTACGCATGTATTCACCGCCGTTAAAATATGATATTTAGCGGCGGTAAGGGCTTACCGCCGCTAAAGCTGTTATGTATACCCCGATCCATTTCACCTTTCCCTGTCTATCGCGTGATCCCCATTTTCTCAACTTTCTCTTTCCTGCAATCCCCACTTTCGCCACTTTCCCCACTTTCGATTCCTTTAGATATCGTTGGATTTCGATTCCTTCAGATTTCGATCGACTTTCCCCACTTTCGCTTTCCTGCAATCCCCACTTTTGCCACTTTCGCCACTTTCGATTCCTTTAGATATCGTTCGATTTCAATTCCTTCAGATTTCGATTGAATCACAGCAACCCACGTTCCATGCCTTATCCTCGCGCGTTCATATAAATCCGCCTCAAGCACGATCAACACGAGCAGAACCCTAGCCTCGTTCTTCCCTTTCTTCGTGTGTTTGAAGCTAAACCCCTTCTGTCACCGTTGTCCCTTGGCGCCGTCGATCAAACACGTTTTAATGAGGTTTGTGTGTTTTGTTGGAGCACTTCCATGTTTTTTTTTGGTTGTTGTTGTGAATAAATTCAATGTTATGGTTGATCGAGTCAATGCTGTTCCACGAAGGGAAAAAAATTGTGGTTATTTGAGTCTTATATACTATATTTACTGTTTCTTTCCTTCCAAGCATTCGATGTTGGCAGCATTGCGGTGATAGTCGTGGCACTGATAGAAGGGCTTTCCATATTGAAGCTTTTATAGTCCAAATATCTACTTAATTAGATAATATAACCATCCTTTGATCTTTAACATATATTTGGACTATGAATCTTCTTGAAGTTACAATTGTTTCGGAAAAATTTCAAGATTGGAATTTGAGTATCGGTGAGTATAATCTGATAAAGGCTATTTTTGGCTTCAGAATCACTTTGATAGGAATTTTTTTTAACTCTTGGATGCATTGCTCATTTAGTTTTTGGGTTATTGCACTTTGTATTTGTTGGGAACATATGACTCCTATTTGTAATTAATAGCAATTACTGTATTAAGTCTTAGTATCTTTAGGAGAATATTTTTTGGGCTATCTTATTTAGAGAAAGCATATGATAAAATTCTTTAAGATTATGTTTAATGTGTTTTGGGCATAAAAATGGTATTAGCAAAATAAGCTAAATTTATCAACTTATGTATGAGGGTGGCGGGTGCATTGACTAGGTTGAGAATGGTGACTGATAAGGCAAATGAGTTTCCGGAACAATAAGTTTACAATGATTTCAATTATGAGATACTTTATTTTGTGTTTTAATTGTTGATTAATTGAAGGCTTATATTCACGAGTTGGTGCCTTGATGTATATCTATTTGTAGATAGGGTGGTTTAAATGGACCAAATTCGAGATGGATTAAATGTACAACTAGAGTTTTAGAGGGATTAAATTCTCCACACATAAATTTGTGATATATCAAAATGTTTTAAAATATGTTTTATTAAGATCAAGCACATGGAATGTAACTTCTCCACACATAGTAATAATATAAGTGAAGCAATGGAAAATTGATGATTACGGGATTAAATTCTGTTATCTTGGATTAATGAGCCGTGTTTTTTTTTCTTTTCCTTTTGTGGCTATGATGCATAGCCACAAAATATCAATATACAGATAGGATGAGCATTGATAAATGAGGATGTTTAGATGGGTTTGTGGGAAGACAAAGAAAGATAAGGTAAGGAATGAATGTATCTAGTTATGAATAAGAAATACAACAAAGAGGAGTATGTTACAATACTTTGGGCATTTAAAGCGAAGACACAAAAAGGTAGTTGTCAAAAGGTGTGAGGGATGCTTGTTGTAGGATCCAGTGTAATGTGTTATGTATTTCAAGTGTGCCTGAATTTCTTGATTAAGAACAGTTCGCATCCTTGTGTCTGAACATATTGCCTCGATAATGTCAATCTCTGGTTTTCTGCATTGGTGAAAAATGCAGAAATTTATTTTGGCCCATAGACGATACACTGTTTCTGCTACGCTACCTTTCTTGATCTGTACACTACCACAAGAACTGGAAATTCCTTTGCTGCCCAGGAGATCTCTTCACTCCAACATGTAGAGTTTCTGACTAATTTGAGCTTGCTGCAAAATAGAGTTCCAAACATGACTACCATAACCACATCTGAAGAAAAGGTGATCTATACCTTTTGAATTTGTACCACAAAGAACATAGGATGAAGAGGAGAGTACACTAATTTGAACCTAAGAATCCTGAGTAGCTAGTTTTCTATGGACAGCAATCCAAAAAATAAATGAATGCTTTGGGATGCAATATTTGAACCATACCAAATTGTGCCATTCTACTTTTGGTTTCATAGTTCTTAGTCTATTGTTAGTTTCCTTGATTGAGAACTTAGCTGAGGTTGATCCTACCCATTCAATCTTGTTTTTCTCCTGTGTATTTGGTGTATTTAAAAATTGTAGCTCAATCCAAACTTGAATGAGATCTGGAGTGAACGGTGTTGGTGCATTCCATTCTCCATCTTCAATGATAATAGAAATCATTGAGCCTTTGGGCAACCCAGATGTGTTTGTACTTCTGTTGACAAGATATCTGAGAAGAGGACTGCTAGAGTGCCAGTTATTGAACCAAAGCCAAGTGTGAAATGCATTTACTTGTTTTTTTTTTCAATGAGTAAGCAGAGCTTTTTTTTTTCTTTTGAGTATTTTCCTCTAACTCCAAGTTGCTACTTGCTACCATTTGGAATGTTGAGAGATCAAGAGTTCCTGTCATTAACTTGAAAATTCTTTACCCAAGCCACCAAGAGAGTGTCTTTTGACCTGATTATTCCCCAGAATCACAATACAGTGGCCTCATTCAATTTTTGTAAGTTATATAGGTTCAAGCCCCCTTCACTTTTTGGAAAGTAAACCACATCCCAAAAAATAGGTGTAATCTTCTTTCCATCCCTGTCCTTAAGAAGTACCTGCACATTTTCTAAATCAGTAGAATTATATTCTTTTGGGAGAATGAATACAGGGAGCCAATGAATGGTTAAAGAGAAAAAGACGCTCTTTATCAGTTAGAGGCAGCCAGCATAGAAGATACTCTTTGCTTTCCAAGATTGAAGCTTACGCTTTTTTTGATTATGAGCTGTTCACATTCCTTTTTCCGTGAGGTTAGAAGTTAAGAGGGCTAGACCCAAATATCTAACAGGTAGCTTTCCTTCAGTGATAGGGAAAGTTTCCAAGCTTTTCTCCTTTGTGCAGAGGAACTGCACAAAGGTAAATGGAGGTTCTTCAATGATTTGTTCTCAAACCAGAAATTGAGGCCATGATACCTAAAGCTTTAAGGATGCCAGTTACAGAGATAAGATCACCATGACTGAATATAAAGATATCATCTGTGAATCACAAACTTTAATGATGGGGTTGTTGCATTTGGCATGGGTCTTGAAATCTCTTAGTACTTTTATCAGTGATACCTACAAACAGTTCCATGACAAGTACAAAGATGAAGGGGGAAAGAGGGCACCCTTTCTTAAAAAATTTGTTTTTCAGAAGACAAAATAAAATTTTATGTGAATCAAGCAGTCACTACAGTTGCTGTCAGATTTGGCTGTAGATGATTTCAAGTGTCGTCGCATCAAGTGCAGTGGAGAAAGGATGGCAGTGGTAGTGGGTCATTTTCTCTTCCTTATTATTTTTTTTGTTTTTTTTTTCCAATTAAAGTTCATTTTTCAGACATCAGGAAAAACCACGATAATATTAATGGGCAAAACATAGGGGTTGCAATGCATAATTCCCTCAGCCATCTCTTGGTGATAAACTAATTATTCTGGGGATTTGCCTCTTCTATTAGCAAAAAATTCATATAAGAATTATCTTGTTATTCTTGCTTCTAGTAGAGGATAATGGGATTTGAAAAGAAAAAGATAAACAGAAAATTTTTGAACTTGTTGAGTGTTGAAGGAACAAAGAACATTAGGTAAGAAGGTAGCTTTGCCAAGATGAGAATAGGAAAGGCAAGAAGGTATTCTAATTGAATAGTGGAAATGGTAGGAGAAATTGGTGCATTGTGGTTGACCAAGGTTTTTTTAAGAAAAGGCACCAATTGGCTGGAGGGAGAATGTGATAGTAAAATCCGAAATGTACCAATATTGTGGAGTTAGCTTATAAGTCACACTATAAAGTTATGAAAAAGAATAACGGAGCAAATATTAAGAAGAATAACTTAAATTTTCTTACACAATTTTAGATTTATGCCAAGGAAGTCTACCATTAAGGCAATCTTTTTACTTTTGATCAAGTGAAGAAGTTGACAGGTAAAAGGAGATATAGTAGTTAAAGAAATATTTTGATGGGTTATAGATAGGACATGAATATCAATCAAATACATTGAGCTCATCAAGGACATGTATAAGGGTGATAGGCAAATAGATTAAGTTTATAGTATTGAGGTGTTTACAAAAAGTTTTTGCCAAACTCATATTTTTCTTAATTATTGAGAAAATAATAATTTCTATTCAAGAAGTGACTTGGAGTTCCCCTTCTTTTTTTTTTTCTTTTCCAGCTAATGTGGTTTTGGTGGACCAAACTAGTGGTATAATGTGTTATGTATTTGTGAGTCTTGCAATGGTATAAGGCCAACCTAGTGTCCCATGTACTAACTCTTCTACTTTCTTTATAATTTAATTTCTGGCGTTACTTATACGGAAAAAAAGAAAAAAGAAAAAAGATCCAGTAAAGCAAAAAGAATTTGAATTAGTGTTAGCATAAAAGTTATTGGATGCTCATAACTTAATTGAAGATTGTTTTGTAACAAATCAGGACGGAGGAATATGATTCATTTTGCTGACTACAACTAGTAGGGGAAAGGCATTTCTGTATTGTTTTAATTGCATACTGTATGTTCTTTTAGTTGGTGGCTCTCATATATTTATCCAAAAGGAAATTGAGGAGAAAGGAAAAAGTGGAACTTTAAACTATTTAAGTCCTATCTGGAACTATTCATTTTGTTGATTTTTGCTACTTATGTTTGCTGGTGACACCTTGGATGAGGAGGCAGAGCTACGGGTAAACATTAAAGAACATGTTCTCATTCCTTCGCATCAGGTGCTTACCAATGAAGAAAAGAAGACTTTGCTGGAGCGTTATACTCTAAAAGAAACACAGGTCGGTGTTGATCAAGCATGCCTACTAGATTTTTTATCTTCTCCTTGTTTCAATAATTACTGCTGTAAAACTAATGCTTATTTCAAGGTTATATGTTGTAGCTTTAGATGAAACTTTTGATTTTGAGAAGTGCTAGTCTGTGTTCCAGCTGTATGCACATTTTTTTTTTTTGAAAAACAAGTGTAACAAGTGATGGGTAAAATTGTGATTATGAAGTCCGGAATGAGCAAAGAGAAACAACTAATTCTATCTCATCGTTTCTTTTTGATTTTTAGTTTTTGGATGAAGATCATAACCTTAATAAGAAACCATGGTAGCTGTATATTTTTGGAGTTGCAAATTAAAGTCTGAACTTAATGGACTCTTTTTTAAGATGCAAAAGATTAAAAGGGTAAGAAAAAGAAAAGAAAAACGAAAAAACAAAGAAATAATAACACAAAAAATTGAATGAATGTGTAAAAATTAGTTTTTATGTACAATATGTTCAACGAAAAATTAACTCTCAACGGTATTTATCGTCCAATATTATTGTTTTCTAATCAACTGTGAATATATACTTGCAATGCTTCTTTATTGATGTTATTCCTACTAAAAACAGATCTGCTAATTATTTTTCCCTTGTTATAATTCTTTGGAAATGACTACTCAGTTCTCTGTACTCCTGGCTTGTTTTCATGCAAGGCAGTTTCAAGTTCATTTATATTTGGTTTGTGATTGAATTAAATGATGAATAGTTTCTTGAGATGATGCGCATGTAATTGACACATGATCCTTCTTAGCCTCTCGTCAGCTTAACTTTTGTATCTTAGCCTATAGTTGAATTGAATCATATTCTTAGACTCCAAAATGCAATGTCAGGCACGTTGGAACGCTGATTAAGTGAATTATCAGCAGATACAGTTATAATATAGATTAAGATGTTAAAACATTTACTAGACTATAGAATGCCTGCATTGGAAAAAAATTAAGCACTCCATCCTGGTGGTTTCTTCCCCTATTGTCATGCCAAAGCTCTTTCATGACTATCAGAGCATTTGACAGCCTTATTTGGGTGCATCTTATAGTCCATTGGGATAGTTCTCTCTCATCCACTTTAGAGGTACGGGAAGATTTAGCTTATTTTCTGTGTGGAACAAACCATTAAACGTTATGCCTGCCCCTTTCTCTTGATCATCAGCAATGGAAAACTTTATGAAGAGCATGTTATTAGGAATAGAAAGATCATCCCTGTAGATCAATATGGATGGAGGAAGCAAAAATGTGATATTATAGGACTACAACAAAAGGTAAGGATTGGCCTTTGTGTGACTCCTTACTATAAGCTTCACTTTTTGCTAGTTACTCAGCCAGGAAATTGGTTGATCTAGGCATCCATTGGTCTGGATTTGCTGAAGTCGCGTAAATAACTCTGAGAGCAACTTGGGAATGAGTTCACCCCTGTGGTGATTATGGCTGAATCTGCCTCCACATCCACACTTTCTAACACACAGGAATTGCTAAAATTAATTCAGTAATATTAGCAGTTCTGCTTTGTTGGCTTTGTCATTTCATGCTTGAATTAGAAAGCACTATATTACCCATTCAACTGCTCACCACCCCTATTCTAGGAATGTTTCCAGTTGATCTTTCATCAAAATTGAGCTTGTATTTGTTGTTGAGGTAGTTACCAAGGTAGAGTCAAACTTCAATAGGACTAGTTTACTTACATTCTTTGTGCCTTTTATTTTTTATCCTACAAGGGTTTGAATTAACTAGATTCTCATTCATGGATGGGAGTTGCTTCCATGAAACTATAAATCAATCAGTCAACAGATAACTAAATGTCGTAATCTTACAAGTTTGAGTTAGCAACATGAATCCTATTTTTCCATTGCAATCTGTTGAAGACCATATCCACTGTCAGATTACTTTTATCTGAATCCTTTATGGCTGGCTCTACCATTTATTTTTTGTTGTATTCTCTCCCTTTTAAATCTTTTCGGCTGTGTTTGGAGCACTTCCATGTTTTTGAGGGGCCGTCTAGACCTTTTTGGTCTTCCTGTAGAATCTTTGGATTCTGCAACTTTCACCCCTCACCTCCCATAGTCTTAGCATTTTTTTTTTTGAATATTCTGAAATCATTTTAGCCTCCATCATCAGCATTAATAAAAGTTTTATCTCAATTGGTTGGGGAGGCAATATAAATCTTGTTCCACCATTGTTAATATTCTCGACTTACCCTCCCCTATTAGGACTGTTCATGGACTCTTTCAGATATATTCATTTCTATCTTTCTTAGTCTTCCTTCAAATCCATCTAAAACTTGCCTTTTCCTTGACTAGAATATGTAGCTCACTTGGCATGCTAGATATACCTATCCACTTTAAGACATCAAGCCATCGAGCTCTAATTTTATAGGCAATGTCTCTCTGATTATGGATTGGTGATTGGGATTAGTAGACTCTGATATTGATGGATTTATGTTTGATTATGTTATATTTATGTTTTTCCTTTTCTCTGATATAGATCCTGTGGATTAAATTAACACTCCGGAGTCGGATTACGGTTTCATTATGTAACTCGGATCCGAGGCGTTACACTGTACTTAGTTAATTAGTTAATAAAATCTCTTTTTCTTATAAAAAAAAGATTATCTCTTGATAATAATATAAATATGTAAAATGGGAGATTGGATTGGTAATATGATTTTTTTCATAGGTAAAATAAGTAAAGAAATATATTTGGGGTGAATTATATACCGGCTTTGCTTATTACGATTGTTGTCGTTTGTTGGATTTTGATTCTAAAACGTAAATTAATCACTTGTATATATTAGCCAATTTGATATTTATTAGTTCAAAGTATAACTTAAAGTCATTCATGTGCAACAAATGTGCTTTTAACTAGAACTAATATAAAGAGAACTGGGAGATTCGGGCCTGACATTTCATGCCTGAATTGCCCCCCAACTCTCATCTATTTTACGTATTTATTAAGCTATTTCAGCGTAAGTAATGAAGATTTTGTAAGTGAGCCCCACACAATATTTACAAATTAGGTATTTTGTAGCGATGCAATATTTCTAACTAACCAAGATTGCTTTTGTAAGTGGGCCCCGCACAATATTTACAAATTAGATGCTTTGACATTGGTTACTCGCGTAGCGTAGCGCGTGCAGTGCCCTAGTATTAATATAAACCAAAAGAGTTTCTAATATATGTATATACACACGTATTTATGTATAAGAAAATTAAAAAAATAAATTTTTTTTTTGGGAAAAAAAATAATTGTTTTGAATTGCACAAAGGTTGTGCCAGACCAACAAGGGGCATCTCAAGTCCCTTCTCGTTCCAACTCCAACGTGAACGGCCGGGCATGGAATACCATACTTAGTTGTCAGAATTCCAAGTCAAACAAATCTTAACTGTTAATGTGGATCTTGACATGGTCAATCCAGACCTTCCCATCATATAATCCCTCATTCCCCTCTCTCTCCCTCTCTCTCTCTCTCTCCTTATTTACAATCCTTGATCAGTTCCTTCACCTCAGAACCCCTTCTCTCTAAACAGCCAAACCAACTCAGAACATCAATGTCAGACACCACTGAATCCAACACTGATTCATCAGATGTGGAAGTCATTACCAAAGCTCAATCAGCCCTTCAATCTCTCTCTTCCATCCTTGGTTCCCTCCCTCCTCATCTCTCCTCAGACAACCCTGCACACACTCTCCTCCATGACCCCCACCTTGCAACAAAGATCTCATCACATCTCCTCCAACCCGATTCGGGTGCCGGCGACAACAATCTATGTCGATGGCTATACGACACCTTCCAATCTTCAGACCCAAGCCTCCAACTGGTTGTGCTGAGATTCTTGCCAATCATCGCCGGAGTTTACCTTTCTCTCGCAGCTTTGCGAAAGCCTCTAGCTGGTTTCGAAGCCATACTCTTGGCTCTTTACTCCCACGAGACGACTTCGCGCGCTGGGCAGCCGATTACAGTCAATGTACCAGACCTGTCACATTCCAGTCTCTACCATGAGAAAAAAGTGCCTGCGAAGAACGATGCAACTGGACTGAACATAGCTGTTATATCACCAAGTTTGGAGCCTCATGGGACAATCAGATCTACCAAGAGGGCTCGTATAGTTGGGGTTGCTTTGGAGTTGTATTACAACAAGATATCTCTAATGCCTGTAGGATCAAAGATTGACTTTTGTGAGTTTTGTGGGGTTTGGGCTGGTCACAATGAAGAGATGTTCAAGGAAGGAGAAGAGGAAGACACTGCAATCTGTAAGAAAAGTTTGAGGGAGAAATATGGGGAGAGTGAGGGAAGAATTCCTTTACCTTGGGAGCTTTTGCAGCCTGTTTTGAGGATCCTGGGACACTGTCTCATGGGTCCGATGGATTCGAGATCGAAGGAGCTGAATGATGCTGCATTTTCTGCCTGTAGTTGTCTATATGCAAGGGTAGTACATGATGTGAATCCCAGAGCAATTTTAGCTTCTGGAAGTCTTCTGAGGCTTGTGAAGATGAGAATGGATTCAAATGAGGATTCAGATGCTACAGAGATTCTTGATTTAAATAGTCCTGTGATCACCCTCTAGTGCTTCAATATTTCTTTTGGGTCTTTCATATTTTCAGGTTTTTTCCTTAGACATGGAAGGCATAAAGTTGTAATTCATTTGGACTCCTTTTTTTTTGCCCTTAAATTATTCAATTGTAACTTCTTCTATTCTTCCCCCTTTTCTTCCTTTCTTTTCTTTTGGTGGTGTTCTTGTTGCCCTATAACTTCTATCATTCATCTTAATTTGAATCTGATAGAACAAGAATCCAGACATGATGCATGGTCTGAAAGTATACAGAATGATTACGAGTCTTTGATTTTCCTTCTAAGTTTTTTTAGCCAGAAGGCCTTCAGTTGAGAGAACCATATGCATTTAAGCTCTGCAAACACAAGGCAGAAGCTTTCCACAATAAAACCCTTTCAATTAAAAAACCCAATGAACAAGAAAATAAATTCAGATGTAAATAAAGAGATAAAGTGAGGCAATTAGTCTTGAATTATATTTTCAGTAAGTTGTGTGTCTTCTAGTCAAGAACTTAGAAAAAGAAGGGTTACAAACAATAACATAAATAACTGTCATTGCAAGTCATAGAAATGTCAAGCTATCCCATGATCTTGTTATTAATGAATTACAACATCAACTACAGCTGATTATTGTTTTTACAAAGAGATAATCAATCCATTATAGCTGAAATGAAACCAGAAGAACTTTGTAGTTAATTCATTGAGATGAAATGAACTCATCCTTTTTCTCAGAAAAGTATTGCACCTACTAGACTTGAAAAGCCTAGAAAAAAGATAAACGCAGAGCTTCTACTGCTTGCCGCCGCATTCTTGCTTTCTGGTAGGGGTGCTGCTGTTGGTCCGGATGGCAACATTGATCCTCCTAAGGAAATACGTGTATAACCAGATACATGAGAAAACATATAAAAATACAGAAAATTAGGTATTCCTTGTACTAAGTATCTATTCTATCTTAAGCTGCCATATATATATATTTGGTAAAAGCCAGAGCTAGTTCATTTCATTCAAAAAAGAGATCAGTACATTAGGTTTGGCCGAAGCCACCAGTGAACACAAAAAACAACCAAGAACAGAAGTGATATCCAATAGGGGTGCAACTCGAGTCGGTTTGGTTCGAGTTGAGGTCAACCCAAGACCAAATCAAAAATATATATAGTTAAACCGAACCAAACCGAAAATACTAAACCAAAAACCGAACCAAAAATATATAGAAAAACCGAAACCCAAACCGAACTACATGAAAACTATTCGGTTCGGTTCAGGTTAGCCCAATATATTCTTATGCTCAAACAAGGGTTTTTTTGTAATATCCTTGAAGTTTAAAGGTAAACTTTGAAATTTTAACATATATATATATATATATATATAGATATATAGACTATATGTTATAATGTATATATATGAATTCGATTTGGTTTAGCCGAACATGCAACCCAAAACCGAACCGACTTAGTTTGGTTTAGGGATTTTGGATCGAAACCGAACCGAAGTCGGTTTGGGTCGGTTCAGGTTTGGTTTTAAACAAACCGAGTTGCACCCCTAATATCCACAACCAAATTTAAAGAAACAGTCCCATCAACCCTAATATTTGTGTCTGCACGGATAAAGAACATAGTTAGGTACACGGCCTAAGCCAACAAACCTAATGGAAATCCATAAGGTACGCTTGAGATGGGGTCCGCTTTCTTGCAAATTGAAAGATTTCCCAAATTTGCAAGATAGGCAACGAAACGAGGAATGATTGGAGAACCAATCCTCACCCAAACAAGGTGTAGAGACAAACTTAAGGTAATGGTAGCACTCTGAAATCCGAAAATGAATATCACTTTTGAATTGTCAAAGGAAAACGCCTTGTCTTGGAGATCTAATCCAAGACTCTGGCATTGAACACTACGATTGAAGGACCAACACCTAGACTATACAAATCTTAAGCTGCTATATGATCATTCAAGTTTTAAGTTACGCAATTAATTAGCACCAATGCATATTAAACATGATATGATAGAAACATTCAGCTTATTTTATTGATTTTAACTATCAATTAATTGGTTTTATCTTTGCATGATTCATTTTGTAACAACTTAGTTGTGCTGACATTGTTTTACCATGGTTTTGCATATAATACAATTACATAACCTCCAAAAAACATAGCTTTTTATGAAGACCTAATTGCCATATTAGTAAAGAAATAATGGATATATAGCCTACCAAAAGAACTATGTCAATTTGTTCAAGTATCTATTGATAGAAAGGGGCCTGCGTGTCGAATGATTTGTACTAAAAATAGATCAAAATATATTAAATAAGAGGCATAATGATCAAGACTTAGGTAAGCATGCAACAAAAGCAAGAATGAGAATACCATAGAATCAAACATTAAAATTCACTTAAAATGGGGCATCCCCATGACTATTACAGATTGAAATGAATGAGAACTCTATTAGAAAAATCTGTTTGTTTTTGTAACTCGAACCATCAACAGATCAAACTCTTTATTTCACCCAAAAAAATAAAATTATAAAAAAAAAAAAGAAAAAGAAAGGAAAAACAAAACAAAACAGACCCTTTTATTCTTAGTCTTTTGTATAAGTACTTATGAATATCTAGCTAATTGTATTCTTAGTTCACCAAAACCATGTATAAGGGTCAATACCATCAGACATATAATAAGCACATAAATTATCATTCAGTCAAAAATTAATTCTCATGGTGAAAAATGCATTATATCTCTTTTATTTTTTTTATTTATTCATTTGTTTATTATTATTATATTTTTATTATTATTATTATTATTATTTTTTTGCCACACAAATTTGTGAACTTATGATGGTTAATCAATACCTTTCAGTTGACAATATAAAATATAAATAGACTATCTAAATAATATTTAAATACATATAAACCCTATAAGGCATGTCTATGATTTTGTAGCATTATAATACCTATTAAAATTTTCTACAATAAATTCGTTCAAATTGTAGAATGCTTTCCTATGTTGCACCTTGCTAGTAATCCCATCTTTTATGCTATTTTTAGGAAAACATTTGCCATATAATCCATGTATTTTCGCCTTCATCTTAAATGAAAAAATATGGTAATCGGGGCTGGCAATGAGCTAGGCTGGGCCAGGCTTAAAATATCTTACATGAGGCCCTACATATGCCCACACCTGGGCAGACCCGGCCCAACCAAATGGTCCCACAGCCTCTCTTTTTCTCTTTCTCGTATCAAAAGGCAGCCAAGGACCCAGTCCATTTCATGAGACAAAGATGTATAAGCGTAAAGGATTAACCGCTGAAAAACACTGGACTAAGTAAAAAAATATGTACCTGGTGACATTGGACTTTCACTCGGAGCTCCAACAGGTATTCCAAGCGCTGAAAAACACGTTATACATCACAATTAATTAGAAAAAGTACAAATAGATACTAAATAATCTATGACGAATTCCTAACGAAGTGACACAACTCCATTTAATATGATTTAATCTTCACCCTAAATTGATAATAAGAATGAAATGCCTAAACCTGGTTTGTTGATGTCAATAACAAGAGTCTTGTTTGAAATCTCAAATTACCAGAAAATTATACTTTCAATATATATAGTAACCAGGTCCACATGTAGTACTGCACGTATAAAGAAGAAAGTGGTAAAAGGGGAGGAAAAGATTTAAAATTTATTATTAAGTTTTTTAAAAATTAAGGCAGTTTTAACTATTATACCATTTTATTAATGAATCTTCCCAATGATGTGTAGAGTTGTTTTAGAATCTTGCACATTTTGTTGGCGCGATTCCCAAAGAGGCGCCTTGCATTTCATATATATATATATATGGTGTTAGTTAATAATTGAGATATAAAAGTTATATGACACATGTGCCCCAAGAAAAAGATGTGGGATCTCTGGGGTGCAAATACCAATACTAGGGTATAATTTATTATTTAAGAATAGAATTCAACATAGAAAATGGAGAGGGGCTCATTAGGCACAAGTCATAAGATGTTGCATCATGAGAAATGTTGCACGTGGCAATATCTGACGATGCCTGCAAATGTCTACGGCACAGACGATTTCAACCGTTAACTACTTGATGTGAACTTCAATCTCCTATACACCGCCCTCACATTTATTGGGGGCCCCACCATTCATTTGGGGTCCCCACATCATCCATGTGAGGGGGTGTATACACCCCCGCTGTATACGATGTCCATTCACTTGATGTAGACCCTTCTAGTCTTTCCTTAGTGTTTTTTAGGCCTCGTTTGGTATAAATTTCCAGAAGTAGCTTTTCACAAGTTATCGTCTGGATTTTATATGGTTCAGACCGGTTTCAAACCAAATTGGACCAGGGTTTAAATCAAACCACTCAATTGCCCGTGGTGGTTCAACCGATTTAAGCTTCTTAAATACAGTGCCTGGCGGTGCTATTGTGCATGCCTCACTCATTACTTCATTACCAAAAAAACAAAAATGAAAAATGCGTGACTCATTACTTATGCACGCGATACAAGACAAGTTGGTAAGGAGGTTGGAGTTTGGACTCAGTCTCGCTTAAGTCTCTGTTTGGAAACGCAAATTACTCTTAAAATAAAAAAGCAAAAACAGAAGAAAGAAAGAAAAGTTTCCATAATGTTTCCAAGAAAAGCTAAGAAAAATATGCTCAAAAACATAAAATAAATTTTTTTGGTTTTAATTAAGAAAAAAAAACACTTTAGTTACGATTCATCAACCCCTGCTTTAATTTTAAAAGTATTTTCCAAAAGCAAAAAAGAAAAAAGTACTCTTAGAAAACAACAGCAAATGAAGCCTAAAATGAGTAATTATATCAATATTTTATCTTTAAATAAGAATATCAGTTCTTGATATATATTTTTAAGTCATAAAAAATTTAGCTTAATAATTTATTCAAAAAATATAAAACGGAAAGGGATTGCTGGGTTGGTGAGAAATTTCCAGCAGATCCACTTCTCACTAAGACTGATAACTTAAAACAGATAATTGAGTCCAAATTTTCATACAGATAGATAATTATTTAAATCAAATAAAATGGGAATTTTCATCTTTTTCTCTGCCTTTTCATCTTTTTCACTTATCTCTTAATATTTAAAAATTGATTTGGACGGATCAAATGGGAATTTTCTATTGTCAAACCAATTTCTAAAACCTTTCCTTGAAAATTAGTGGAAGAAGCTAAAAGTGCTTTGGCAATAACAATTTCATTCTCAAATATCAAGAAAACTTTTTTTTTTTTTGAAAAGCACTTCAACCCAAATATATATATATTTGTAATAATCATAAAATAAGAAAAACAGTTTGAACGTATGAGGAAGGAGCAGTTGCGCCTGACCTGCGCACAAGCTGACCGGCGGCGTGCTAACACGGCAAGCGGCGGGAAGGCCGACAGCTTTCTTGAGATTCAAAGGGATTCCAAATGCGTTGGGATCACTCAGCAGCTGACACAAGCAGATCGGAGAGTTGGCCACGAGATCTGAAAGCGCCGGGCAGCAGCCCTTCTCCGGCTTCGTGAGGTTGCTGCCGGCCTCGACGTACGTCAGGCAGTCTGACAAGTTGAGGAGATTGTTGGTGCAGTCGGGTGCCGGGGCGGGTGCCGGCTGTGCAGACACGCCGGAAAATGTGGTGATCAGGAAGAGCAAGCGGACGGTGAGGATCCCGGTGATGGCGAATCTGGCGGTGGCCATGTCGCTGTTTGGCTCTGTTTTGCCCTTTGGTCTCTGCTTTATAACAGCTGTGAGAGAGGCGACATTAATGGCCTCAACAAGAAACCAAGCAGCTCTGTTTGGTTCGTGTGGACAGAGAGACCAAGCTTGTGCACCTTAGCAAGAAATAAATAAATTGGTTCAGTATTTAATATGACATGCGTGTTCCAGCTTTAAAACAATCAAGATAAACTTATGAAAAAGATCACTTTTTGGACTTTTTATTAAAACAGTACATAAAAATCTCATTTTACAAAAAAATCACTTTAGAAATGTAATTGGCCTTTATTTTCAAAAAAAATTAAAAAAATCGTGTCATTTAATTATAGGTCTCTAAAGTATTCTCAAATTTAATTATTTTTTTAAAAATGATCCTATAATTTAATTATGATATACTGTTTTTATAATTATTGAAGAAAAATTACCCTTTCTGTAATGAATCCGTATGTAAGTGTGCATGCGTCCGTATATTATGTACTCGGGTGGGGGTGGCGTATATAGTAATGTTATTACACAATTAAACCTTTATAATCTTTGTTTTTTTTTTTGTTTTGTTTTTCCGTTACCAAAAAAAAATTCTTTGTTTTTTTTTGTTTTTTTGGGTATGAATCGGATTAACTCTCGCACAATAAAAAAGTTTAGGACATATAAAGGATACGAAACTCTTGCAGGTATTTTAGGAAAATGAAAAGTAAAAGAAATGGTTTAGGACATATAATTAATATAATATATAATATATAAGGGATAAGAAATTATTGAAGAATATTTTTGAAAATTGAGAAATAATGTTGATAAGGTTAGGACACATAAGAGATAAGAAATTGTTGAAAGATATTTTTTGAAAAGTGAAAAAAGAAAAAGACAAGGTTACTCACATGAATAAAAAAGATAAAATGACATTAGAAATTTATTTCTTTTTAAGAAAAAATGCTTCCAAGAGGCTGTTCTCTTTATATACAGTATAGATAAGTTGTGGGTAAATAGTTAAATAGGGAATAGATAAAAAGAAAAAGTAGCAGTTATTTAGGGAAGAGTAAATTACACTAACCACACTTATGGTTTTTGGCAACTTTAGATACCTCTTCTAAGGTTTCTTAAATGGCACTTACATCTCTTGTCAAAATAATAAAACATAATTGGACTATTTTATCCCTTATCAAATTATTATTCAAAATCTCAAAATCTTACACTTTTTTTTTTTTTTGCTTTGCATAAATAAGGGTAAATTCATCAAAACGTATTCAAATCTTAATATTATTTGAACAAAAGGGAGAAATATGACAATAAAATAGAAAAAAGGTAAAGTACCATTTCAAAAACCTCAAGGAAGGTAGTTGTAGTTATTAAAAACCCAAAGGGAGATAAGTGTAAATTTCTTTTTAAGAAATACGAAAGTGTTAAAAAAAATTTCAAAGGGCATTCTTTTGGTAAACAAAAATGTGTCAGAATATTTACGGTAAGCTGAATGGTAGTATAAGATGTAGCATAGAGTTGTGCCCTTTGCTAGTAATATGTTGCATAGGAATTTTTTGAGATAAACCAAAATAAAAATAAGAAAATGACAATGACAGTACGTGGTTACGTCTTGGATTAAGTTCTGGGGCACTGGCTGTTCACATTGTTTTCTCTCCTAATAATTTTGTTCAAGTGAGGAGTAAATTTCAGCAACCGTAGGATCCAGGCTGTTATATCAGTGCACCACGCAATACAACAACACCTTTTCTGTTTTTTGCAACAAATAATGCATCGCCAACCTTTTCTCCATCCAACAACCAACTTTATGACATAAAACTTAGAAAGTGATAGCATGCCTCTAAATAGTTCATAATATTTTCTTGAAAGAAACAGTAATAGATCAAAGTATCAACAACGTCAGTGACTTGAAGCCTATGATGGGATTGAGATGTTACAGTGATTGCTTCAAGAAAAGGGTGCTGATCGATGTACTGGGTTTTGACAAATCCCAACACACTTACATATATAAGGGATAATATATTACACTTAAACCCCCTAAGGCTTGTCATTTATGCACATAAACCCCTTGACATTTGGAAAATTGCAAAAACCTCTCTTGAGATTTGTACAAATGGTCACAAAGCTCCATTGTTTGTTCAAAAACATTAAAAAGCCCAAATTATGTAACTCTAGATGAAATTTATTTTAAGCGAATACAATCCCAAAAATATCCAACTAAAGTTAAAGAGTTAATACAGCTAAATAAGTCCTAATAAAAACAAAATTGTAACTTTCTCCATTGAGCATTCTCCGAAAGTTTTCTTATAGATCCACAAATAAGGATAATTTTGTCATTTAGCATATAAGCTAAAATACCTTATTCAAATTAAAAGGGTATTTTTGGCATAAAATCTCTATGGGGTCTTTGTGATTATTTGTGCATATTTCAACGAATGTTTCAAATGTCAAGGGGTCTATGTGCATATGTGACAAACCTTAGCGGATCTAAATGTAATTATCCCTATATATAATACATATATAAGGGCTAGCTCAATGCATGAGGCTCTCACCACTACGTGGGGGCTGAAAAGGGTTTCATGTTGCAGCCTTATTCTTGCAAGTAAAGAGTCTATTTACTTAAAAAATATATATATAAGTATTTATAATATTTATTTATGAAAATATATTTTAGAAAATCTAAATAATTAAATATAATATAACTTGAGGAAAATTCAAGTTGAGCCCCAGATGATCAAAGTCAATCTTATTGTGTCAAGAAAAATCACTTCTTCTTTTTTTTCCTTTCCGGTTCATTTGTTTTGTGAAAGTTTTTCCAGCCTGTTTCATTCTCATTTCGTGAGAGAAGTAAAGAAGCAATTATAAAGGAAATGAGATTTGGTCCAAAATTGATGAAGGTGAGGCCCACAAATATTGCCATCCACAAGATACAATAAATGTTGGTGACGATTGCATTTTGGCTTAGTTGGAAGTTGTTGCAATAAAGAGCATAAAGCATAATAAATGAATTTATGAAGTGTGAACAACTAATTCTAACTGCAAAAGTTGTTTCTTAAGGGTATACTTAGTTCTTACTCACAAGAATTTAAAAGAAAGAAAAGAGCCCTACAATGTTTATGTAAGGGAATCACAAGTATGAGATCCTGCCCAAGCTGGAATTGTTTGTGGGTTGGGGTGTAATGGGTTGGACTACACTGTGGCAATTGGCTTAGTCTAGAATCTTACAAAGAAAGCTATGAGTCCGGCCCAGTTAAGGTGAACAGTAACATCTTGTTTTGGTTGTAGCCCATGTCAAGGTTTTGCCGGTAAATCAACATCCAGAAAATGATTATGCTTGTATCCCACAAGCATCTTATATGGGGTAAACCTAGAAATTGATGCTCATATGCTCATCATGTGAGGCTCTTTTTATAATTTTTCTACCTTTGACGTATAGGCCGTTTGTGAAAAGGTTTCCCCAACATGAGACCATAATTTTCCAAAAAGTTGCTCAACATGGAATTTTCTTCAATTCTAATAAGCAAACAAATGGTAAAGAGAGAGAGAAAAAAAAAAAAAAAAAGAAGCAAACAAACAAATGTGAGATTCTAGTTGCTCTGTTGTGGAAGTAAAGCTAAAAGAACAAGAAAGCTCAATGATTCATGAAAAGATCTTATTGTGAAAAAAAGAGTTTTTTTTTTTTTTTGCTTTTCCGTAGCAAAGCAAATGTTAACTAAACAATTTTGCTTCATGAAAATATCTTCATAGAAGCAAAAGTAATCTAATTGCTTTCCTTGCTTTTTGCAGCACTTTTTGAGAAGCAATACCAAATGCAGCTGTAGTCGCCTTAGTGTTCTTTATATGTGCTTTTTAGACTTTTACTTGGGTAAAAGTCTATTTTTTTCATGTTGAGAATCATGCAACGTGAATAGTAAAATAGAGAAGAAGAACAACAACAAGAAAACACAGATTTTAAGTGATTCAGCAATGTGCCTATTACGTCCACTGCATACGTTAAAAATTCCACTAAACTTTCAATTAAGGTTACAACATGATATATATACCAACCCTAAATCCAGTATTTTTGAAATCTCAAAGATACCTATGTACCCAGAATATGAACCATTGTTTCCAATACTTCATAGTGAGTTTAAGATTGAAACTTAAGCCTGAAACCAACCCAACCATAGAAATATAGGCTTACCGAAGTTCTTAAGTTCGGGTTAGATAAGTTCCAACTAGGGGAACAACTTGGTTCGGGTTGACATCAACCCAAAACCAAACCGAAGCTTATGAGCGTCAACACAAAGCGAACCCATCACTGCAACCTGATAACAGAACCAAAACAATATACGTTTGGTTTAGCGAAACACGTTTTTAATATCAGGTTTTCGTTTAGTTGGGTTCTGTTGAATGGTTCGTTTAATCAAGATATCAACCCAAAATCGAACCTAAATAATTTGGGTTATACATTCAAAACCCAAACCTAATCACATGGTTTGAAACCCAAGCCAAATTGACCCACAGTTTGGGCAAGTTGGTTCTTCGTTTTAATCAAACCAAGTTGCAACCCCCTATTTTGGACCATATTAGCCACCAATGCAGTCCCATCAGATTTTTGTTTGAACCAACGACGGTCCTTTTCCTTGCTTATTTGGTAATGATCATTGGATCATGTCTCAAATTGTAAGGTTTGATCGCTAACTTACAGAACTAGTTAAAAACATTCCTAAGGATCATTTAAATTTTTTTAAATTTTACAAATAAAGATGAAATGCTTATATATACTATATATAACGTGAAACGCTCCCTTGGGAATTGCGCCAAGAAAAATGTGGGACTTTCCATAACAGCCCTTACATATCATTGTGAAGATTTATTAATAAAAGGGTACAATAGTCAAACCTGTCTCAATTTTTAAAAAACTTATTAATCAATTGTAATTTGCAAAACCGTTACCTCTCTTGTTTACCTATTTCTTCATGCTTGCATTACTGCACATGCACCCAGCTAGTAACTTATAACGCATTCGGCTTTGAATTCATTGATTGGAATAAAACGAATTACTTTAGGTGGCAGTAATAAGGGGACCCCCTTTGACAAGTTGTTGTTTGGATTCTTGTTTGAGATTATATAATTAACATATTTTGAATTTGGATTATTAAGGTCACATTCAAATTAGAGATGGAGTCCTTTATCACATCCAAATTGGTGGCACTAAAGTGGCATAGAATCCATTTATATAAAATGAGCTGTTATGGGTCATATTGACCGAATCCATCTAGGTTGATCAAATCTATTATATATGACGACGGTGATATCATATATGTATGGAAAATGAATATATATATATATATATCCTACATTAATCATTTTTTATGGAGGAGATAACATTCAATATTGCACACTCAGTATTATGTAAGGCGACCAAGATGGGCCGCAACCAACCTTTAAAATCTCAATAAAGTAAATTATTTTCTTAAATCCCGCCTTGAGGCATAAGCTTTAGACACCTTTGGTAATAAAGATGCTGACTGAAGTAAAGTAACAATTTTATGAGTCAAGTGTTACATGAAAAGAACTACATAAACAGATTTTAAGATACTAATAATCATGAAGTTCTCCAGTTTGAGGTTCTAATCAAAAGACAAAACAGATTTTAAGATACTAATAAGAATTTTACAAGTCAAGCGTTATATGAAAAGAACTACATAAACAGATTTTAAGATACTAATACTCATGAAGTCCTCTAGTTTGAGGTTCTAATCACAAGACAAAATATTGCTTAGACAACTATTGTAAGAAACAGTAGAAATTTAACAATAAATAGTAGTGCGCTCTATTCAAGAACTTTTGTGATGCATTCCTAGAATTAGTTATTATTATCATCAGCAAGTGGATAAATTCAAGAACTTACTATTAATTACTATTATCTATCAATATCAATCATGGAGTACAAGACTCATGGGAACATAAATTGAATCAAATATACAGGCTACTGCATAAATCTTTGAATAGCATTGCAAAGAAGACCAAGAGAATATATAGGCTATTGCGACAATCTTTGAATAGCATTGCAAAGAAGATCAAGAGAATATATAGGCTACTGCATAAATCTTTGAATAGCATTGCGAAAAAGATCAAGAGAATATAAGGATAGTTACGAAATTCAGTCATTTTAAAATTTAAAGTCAATGTCTAAAAAGAACATTTTGGGACTTGATTCTGAAACAACATTTATGCAAAGCAATCATAAATTTAAAACTCATAAACAAACCATATATAAATTTGCATCAGATATAATCTTACAGCAATAAAACCAATAAGTTTGCTTACTGTGGAAAGTGAAACGTTGTACTCCACAGGCGTCAACTGTGTGCTATCTTAAAACCACTAAAAACCATTTTAGAAGTGCAATTGAACAAAAGGTAATTTTAAATAACTGATGAAACAATATATAATGTAAAACATGTAAACCCCTGCATGCAATATACTTAGACACGTCATAGGAGAAAATATGAACAGATAGAAGAGTTATTGACAGTTGTGCGCATATGACGTATACGTCTATAGACCAAACACGACAGCTGTAAGCATAGTTACACGTTAGTAGATAAGATAATATGATTCAAAATTTAAATTAATCCAATAATCTGATAAAACATTAAATTAAAACCCAAGAAAGACAAGAAAAGGATGGGAAAACGCAGAGGAAAACATCATCATTTCTGTATTTTTTGTAATAAAAAAATCTCATAATCTCATAAAAAAAAAAAAGAAAAAGTATGGAAAAAACCAGAGGAAAACTTCATCATCCGTGTTTGAAAATTAGAGGTGTTCTTCATGAAATTACAGGCTTATGCTACGAAGAGAGAACAGACTCAAAATAGAGGATGCGAATATGGAGCATCTCAATCAAATGAAAGAGACAATTTTACCCATTCTTGCATGGGTGCTCCTACGAATACAACCCGCAGCCAACGTAAGCAGCAAAACCTGCTCATCTAACCAAAGCTGAGCTGATCATTCGAAGGAAAGATTATCCCGTCAACGTCTTCTGGACTACATGTTGCCTCATCAAACCTTCCACAAATATCTTCTTATCGTCTCCTGTGTCGATCCATTGGCACGAACACTACATTGCTTGAAGAATGATGGTGATCGAACAACTTGACCGGTTGTAGCCCCTAATTTCGTCATCGTAAATGAGCTATGTGTTGACTGCTTAGTCCGGTCACCTCATAAATAACGTCTCAGTCGGTTCTACGCAGATTTCCTTGTCTTCCCCTCTCATCATCTCTCTCTCTCGCTTCGCTTTTAGTACTTTCGTTCTTATCGACCGCTTGCTTGCTTGCTTCTACTACGGTTTCCACCTCTGCACAGGCTACCATTGTTCACAAAACCAGCCGAAGAGGAAGACGAAGCACACAGGGAGAAAAGATTTGTCTTTTTTAATTTGACAGCAGAAGAGACAACACGATGGGTGCATTAAATGGGAATAGTAGAGAACTGCAGGATAGCCTTTGTTGAAAGGTGAACCTCCAGAGAACCGATGGGTTCATTAAATGCCTTATATGGTTTTTACTTAAAATATATGCTTTTTAATTAAAACTAGGAATGGGCGCCCCCCCCCCCCCCCCCCCCCCCCCCCCTTTTTTTGGTATGGGAAAGGCCGCCTTGCATGTGAAGAGGTCAAAGAAAGCAGTGCATTTTCATTCAATTCGGTGATCTTTGCACAGTAAGACTTTTATAATATATATATATATATATATATATATATATATATATATATATATATTTTAAATATAATTCACTAAAAGATAAAAATCAAACAAAAACCTTAACAAAAACCAAAGGTTTTACGGAAGGTCAAAGAAAGCGGCGGATTTTCATTCAATTCGGTGCTCTTTGCACAGTAAGACTTTTATAATATATTTTAAATAATTCGGTGCTTTTTGTTGGAATGGGAAAGGCGGCCTTGGGGGGTTAGGCGCTGTCTTTTTCGACGTTGGGCCCGAGAATCCTGCTAGTGGTTTCCTGTCCTTGTCAAGCCTTTCCTTCTGGCTCACCTCCTGGTTTTGGTGAAAAATAGGTGGGTTTGACCGTGGTAAGGTGCAAGATTAGTGGTTTTTTCTGGTTCTTCGGTGGTTTTTTCCTGGTCAATGTTTTTCTTCCCCTGAGTGCCTAGCCCCATCTGTTTACTCAGTCTATTTTCAATAGAGATTCTATTGTTGTCTTGTTTTCTATCTTCCAGGTTGAACTGAACTAACTTTCACCTTCCTTTCCTGGGGTGTCTTTCCGATCTGAGTCGTCTTGCCCTGTTTCTATGGATGCCTTAAATGACAATTTCTCAATCCTGCTCCGTCCTTCACGATCAACTCGATTATTTAAGCTGGAGGAGGATGAGAAATCTAGACTAACTGCTAGATGGCAAAATCTAATGTTGCTTGAGGTGCTCAACCCGGTATCTCAAAATGGGGTGCGTGGTCTCATTGACAGAGCCTGGAAATCGATAGTCATCCATGAGTGTACAATGATTACCAATTTGAAATACTTGATTTCCTTTGACGATGCGAAGGATTTGGAGATGATCCTTGCAAATCAACCATGGTTTGTAAACAATAATCTTTGCTTTATGGAGAGAGTGGGTAACGCTGAGTTAGTGGATAGCCACTCATGCCAGTGGACTGTGATATGGATGCAGCTCATCAACTTGCCTAGATACTTATTCAACAACAACTTTCTACTTCGATTATGCAAAGAGTTTGGGGATATGCTAGAGGTGGAACTCCCTCACGGGCCAGATTTTAAGCATGCATGTCTTAGAATTCGACTGCCTTGGATGGCCCCTCTACCTAATGGAATCTTTGTTGAATCTCTTGAGTCAACCCAAATATGGGTTTCATTTGCGTTTGAAGGACTGCCTGGTTTCTGTTTTTCTTGTGGAATTGTGGGACACTCCATGAATATTTGCCCTATCATTTCTGCGGGGAAAAAGTTTGAGTGTGCTGGTGAAGGCTTCGTTCCGAAATATTCAGCCGATAACGTGGTTCCTTGCAGACAACGGCGTTTTCCTCCTCTAAAGAGTACTCCTGTGTTCAGAAGCATACTGGTTCCCCCTTTCCCCCTGGGGTTTAGCTGGGGATGGAGCACCCGAACCCAACCTGTAGACCAGGCTCCCCAACTAGCTTTTCTTATATGGACCTTGATCTCATGTCCAGCGGCTCAGGACCTTTGAGAAAAACAGCCATGTACCTATCTCAGTCCAAGCCCACTCACCCAAATTCGAACAAGGCCTTCACCTTCACAACCCATTGCAATCAAATACCCAACAAGTCAAGTGCAAACGTCAATCTATTGCTTACTCACTTCTTCTCCTCATGCAATCAAGTTCAGTCTCCCATGAAACAAGTTCATCTATCGACCAGTCCTCACTTCAAATTGCTTGATACTTCTGCGGATCTGGACCGGCGTCAAAAAGGCAAAGCAAGGGCTACAACCAGAAAAATCACCTCTATCAGGCAGCATTCGAACAGGATGGACCTCACTGTTGGAAATCACCCCAAGGAAGGAAGCTCTTCTTCAAAGAAAAGAAAGACAACAGAAGAAAATTTCTCTCAGAGTTGCTCATTCAAGCCCCGAGTGGGTGTTAACGAGCATAAGGAATGAAGATACTTCTATGGAATTGTCACGGCCTTGGTCAAGCCGAGACTCAAGACCACTTACATGACCAGATTTTGTTTCGTAAACCAAGGATGGTGTTGCTCTCTGAAACTTTTGCACAAAGATGGCTTGGGGAAAAAGTCGCAACTAATTGTGGTTTTGTTAAGAAGTTCATATCCCCATCCATTAATCATAGGGAAGGCTATATCATCATGTGGAGGCCTGAGATATTTGTTTTTGTTCTAAAGGCTACTGAGTGGTATATTTTGATCCAGAGTTCCTACAAGGGGATGACTTGGTACTCTATTTTTGTTCATGCAAATACCAAAGCTGATATTCAAGCACAATAATGGCAACAAATTGAGAACATGGCAAGGAATTTTTCTCAACCTTGGCTCCTTCTTGGAGATTTTAATGCGATGTTGCTTGTTTCCAATAAAAGGGGAGGTAACCCGATCAGGATGAAGCAAATGGATCAGTGTCAAACAATGATTGATAACTGTAACTTGGTGGAATTGCAAATGAGGGGGCCTCAATTCACTTGGACGAATGGTCAACAAGGATTATGGCAGATATCAGAGAAGTTAGATAAGGTATTTGTTTCCACTAATACTTTCAACCTTTTTCCCAACCCTTCTCTTCAATCCCAACCTATAATTGCTTCAGACCATTGCCCTTTGATTATGAACCTCCTTCATGAAAACCAAAAGAAAGCACCTTTCAGATTTGAAGGCTTTTGGATGAAGGAACCTTCTTGCTATCAAATCATAAACACTTCTTGGAATAACAGATCCCTACCAACCAATAGAACCTTTCGTAACAAACTTCTCAGCCTTGCAGGAGATTTGAAAAAGTGGAACAAGGAGGTGATTGGAGATATCTTTCAGAAAAAGAACTTCATCAAAGACAGAATACTGTGTGTCCAAAATGCCTTGATCTACCAATCCAATGAAGCTCTGTTTAAGGAGGAAAAGGAACTACAAGTATGTTATGCTCAACTCCTCAGGCAAATCGAACGTATGTGGGCACAAAGATCCAGGATTTCTTGGCTTAAGGAGGGGGACAGGAATACTCAGTTCTTTCACAAATCTACTCTCATCCGAAGGCAACGAAATCACATCAACTCTCTTAAAGATGATCGAAACAATGAGATATCTGGCCATGGTGAATTATCAAAGTTGGTTATCAACCACTTCTCCAAACAATTCCAACCGAGCAATCATTGGCCAGCATTTGAGTTACCAGGTTTGATCCACCATTCTATATCAGAATTGCAAAATGCTAACATCTCTGTGGCATCTACCCCTATTGAAATTTGGAATATCGTGAATAGTATGGATCCTTCAAAGTGCCCTGGACCTGACGGATTCCAGGGAATTTTCTATAAGTCCTACTGGGAGATAGTGGGACAGGATGTGGTTCAACTTGTCCAAAACTTCTTCCAAACTGTGACCATGCCTCCTCATCTCAACCATACATTCATTTCTTTGATTCCCAAGGTGGCTCACCCCCAGAATTTGCATGACTATCGACCGATTAGTCTATGCAACTTTGTGTACAAAGTGATATCCAAAATCATGGTAAATAGAATCCGTCCCCTGCTACCTAATCTAATATCCCCCTTCCAATCTGCGTTTGTTCCCAATCGATCCATCCGTGACAATATTCTTGTCAATCATGAAATGGTACATCACTTTAAGAAGAATAGGAAGTCAAAAAACAAGAAGCAGAGATACCCTGGATGTGTTGCTCTCAAGCTAGACTTCTCCAAAGCCTACGATTGTCTTAGTTGGGAGTTTCTGGAAAAGGTTTTGCAATCTTATGGGTTCAGTGTTGAGGTTATCAGAAGAATCATGAGCTGCGTCACGTCCGTCACTTACAGTGTGTTACTGAATGGCAAGCCAACAGGGCACATTGAACCAAGAAAAGGTATACGACAGGGCGACCCTCTATCACAATATCTGTTTATTCTCTGTCAGCAGGTTCTCTCCCTGGAAATAAGTAGAGCAGAGATTGACGGAAGATTCCATGGTATAAAGGTGAAGAAGAGAAGCATGCCTCTAACACATTTGATGTACGCAGATGATGTGTATATCTATGGTCAAGCCAAGAAGACGGAAATGCACAATCTGACTAGAATTCTCCATAAGTACTGTATTGAATCGAGGCAGTCCATCAATAAGAACAAATCATCTCTGCATTTCAGCATCAATGTGACTAGTCAGGTAAGAATTTCAATTACAAAAACCGTGGACATACCTGCCAAGCTTTCTCATGGCAAGTATTTGGGAATTCCGGTGTTTGCTCAAAAGCCTCGACCCTGGGAATGCCAAGAACTGATTGATAAAATGATTAGTAAGATGGCAGGATGGAAAAGATCCCTGCTCTCTCAGATGGGTAGAGTTGTGCTTATCCAGGCAGTGCTTAGTGCCCAACCAACTCATCAAATGGCTTGCTTTAAATTACCTCAAACTACCTTGGATAGAATGGAGTTATTGCAGAGAAAATTTTCTGGAATAACAGGGAGGATATGCACACAATGCACACAATCTGTTGGGAAAGGATAACCATGCCTTGGAGAAGCAGGGGACTCAACATCAAGAGAATGCAAACAATGAACAAAGCCCTTCTTGTCAAATCAGCATGGCAGCTCCAAAATGGACCTAAGAGCATCTGGACTCAATTCATGAAAGACACTTACTTTCCTCACAGTAATTTCTTGGAATCTAGAGCTACTCCAAGCCATTCTTATGGCTAGAGACAACTCCATAGCATGAAAAAGTGGATCCAACAAGGCTCGGTTTGGGTGATTGCAAATGGGCAGAACACTGACATAATCAATGATAGATGGATTGCAGGTATCAATGGAAATCTTACTATACAAAGAAATCACAGCCACTTCAACCTATCAAGGGTCAGTCAACTCATAGACTAGAATACAGGTACGTGGAACACTATGCTTATCTCCAGATTTTGGGATCAATCCACGATCAAAGCTATTCTTGCCACCCCTATCTCAGCTTCTTTGGGAAAAGACAGGTGCTTTTGGAATGCTACTTCATCGGGCAAGTTTTCAGTCGCGTCGGCGTACCGTCTGATTCTTAAGATCCCTGTTCCTAATGATCAAAACATTTGGTTGAAATGTTGGCATGTCAATGCCCTGGGAAGAATTAAGTTACTACTGTGGAAATGTTTGAATGATGGTGTTGCTTCTTCTAGTTTTCTAAATGGTAGAATCGGTGGTTTTGATACCTGTTGCAGGCTTTGTTCGAATCAGGTGGAGACACTCCCGCACCTTCTATTGGTATGCCCTTTTGCTCGAGCCATTTGGTTCAAAATAATTGGGGGTTCAATGCAGTCCATGGGCCCGCAAGACTCCTACAGATGGTTTGCCCATGTTTGCAAGCTGCTTAGCCAATTCAAAGAATATGATTGCCTAGACTTCCTAACCAGTATTGCAAATTTGAGCTGAGTGATTTGGACAATCAGAAATTCAACTTTGTTTGAAGATAAGGAACCATCAGTAGATAGAGCTGTTAGCATCATGACAAAGCTGATGGATGATTCACAGGTAATTAAGGCTCTCAAATATGATATTAAACACTTGAAGACACAATTGCATATCACTTGGGATACACCGGCACCACCTTTTGTTAAAATCAACTTTGATGGAGCCTTCAGAGGTTCGATTGGGCTAGCAGCAACAGGTGGAGTTTGTAGGGATTTCAGGAGCAGATTTTTGGGAGGATTCACATTTGAGATGGGGAAGCTCACAGCTTTACAAGCTGAAGCTTGGGGAGCTCTTCAAGGACTTCAACTAGCATTGGCTCTCAAAGTTCCACAGGTTGTTCTGGAAGGAGATTCACTCTCTCTAATCACCATTCTGAATAATCCAAAGGAGGACATGCCATGGAGTATTAAAGGTATCATCACTAAAATTAAAGAGTGTTGCAGGAACTTCCAATGCGTGGATTTTAGACACACCTTCCGGGAAGGCAACAAAGTGGCGGATGCTTTGGCAAATTTCGCTCTTGATAAGTATTCATGTACTTGGATCTCTAAACCTCCAAATTTCTTGTCCCTGTTGCTCATGGATGATGCAAGGGGAAGAATGTATGGTCGTGTTATTTCGTAATATAAACAATCTCCTTTTTATATCAAAAAAAAAAAAGAAAGAAAGGCGGCCTTGCATGTGAAGAAGAAATAATAAGGCATTAAAAGTTTGAATCAGACCGAATTTTATAATATATATTTATATATTATAATATATATTTATATATATTATAAATGAGTTTCTCTTTTCGGGCTTTTAAAAGTTTGAATCAGACCGAATTTTATATTATAAATGCGTTTTTCTTTTCGGGCTTTTCAATTTCGGGCTTTTAAAAGTTTGAATCTGGCCGAATTTTATAATCTATATTTATCTATTGTATAATGTAGTAAAAGACAAAAACTAAACAAATGAGTTTCTCTTTTCGGGCTTTTCAATTTCGGGTTTTTAAAAGTTTGAATCAGAATACAATGCACTAAAAGACAAAAACCAAACAAATGCGTTTCTCTTTTCGGGCTTTTCAATTTCGGGCTTTTAAAAGTTTGAATCAGATCGAATTTTATAATCTATATTTATCTGTTATATAATGTACTAAAAGTCAAAAATTTGAATCAGACCGAATTTTATAATCTATATTTATCTGTTATATAATGTACTAAAAGTCAAAATTTTGAATCAGACTATCTGTTATATAATGTACTAAAAGTCAAAAATTTGAATCGGACCGAATTTTATAATCTATATTTATCTGGTATATAATGTACTAAAAGTCAAAAACCAAACACAATGTTTGGTGCGATTCATAAGGTTAATAGATTTTACTTTTTGGGTAAAGCAAGTGGCCTTAAATTAGTCAGTTTCTATAAAGGAGGGAGGATGCACGATTTAGAAAAGATCATTCATAGCAGAAAGAAGACTTGACCTGGAGAGATGGAACTAGTAACGAGTGTGTGTGGAAGCAATCGTATGGTCGCCCCCAAGTGTCCCAAACTTGATTCCTTCACATCGTCATGGACATTTCTTCAAAGTTTGAGCACAAGTCCCAGATTCACGGCTGCTTCAATCACTCCTTGGCAGTTGAGGCTATCAGTATCAGATCCATCTCACAAGCCCATCAGGTAGCTCTCTCTCTCTCTCTCTCTTCTTTAAATCTCAGCCAATCTATCTATATCTATACTAATATATAAAGGGAATTGTTAAGGTTCTGGCCTGCGTAGATTGCCCCTCAACTTTTTCCTATTTTATAGAATTTATTATGCCATGTAAGCATAACTAACAACATAATTGGGTGTTTTTCTAAGTGGGCCCCGTAAAAAAATTTTCCAATTAAGATTTTGCTACGCGCGTAGCGTGTGCAGTACCCTAGTTATACATACAGGGAAACACCTCGTTGTAAAGCATGCCAATTATTATCTTCGACTTCCCCAAAATGCCCTTACATGTTATTGCTACCCCAAAATGCCCTTACACTTCATTGCTAAACTTCATTAATAAAGCGTATAATAATCAAACCAATATCTATTTATTTAATGCGGGGACACGGTTATGTTCCCAAGCATATTCTTTTGAGCCTTCTACCAAAAAAAATATTCTTTTGAGCCTGCGGACACTTCAAGGTATCCTCGTCCCAAGAGCACCAAATTCCACCAAGACGACCCATCTTTAAATATGGACGAAGGTCTGTAGTTCCTGAACGTCAAGCTGGTCATCCTCCTCGTTGGTCTGTCTTCTCAGGTTCTTCACTTGCCCTTTCACTCACTCTCATTTCCTTCCTTCAGCATCAGGAGATTTGATTCCATTACTGTAAGTTTTTATCAACTCATATGTGATTTTAGTCTATCCATTATTATATCCCTTTGGATTATGTACTATGTATTGTATGTTTATTCTGAGTTTTTAAGGAGTTGTTCTACATATATGAAGCAACTGAATTTCGCCCATCAAAGTGCACCTAAGATCAGCTCAGGCAATGATCTTCAGGGTCTCAGGCTCAACTTGTGAGACCCACAAAGCTTAAATTCAAGAGTGAGGGGCAAGCCCAGCCCCTAGAGATGGCAACGGTTCGATTAAAACCAATAAACCGAATCAAACCCATTAGGGTTAATCGGTTCGGTTTATGCTATATATAACTGAGGTAGACCACCAGCCACTTGGGGATCGTTCAGTTTATCAGTTAAAACCAATAAACCGAATCGAACCAAACCTATTAAGTCGGTTTTGGGTTGTGTTAATTGTTTACAGTTTGGTTTTTAATACTAAAAACCGAGCCGTTTTTTGTTCAATTTCGGTTGTGAGTAGACTTAATTGGTTCGATTTCGGTTTTTCTCAAAACCGAACCGTTCCATCCCTAATGCCTCAGCTGCTCCTTCAACAGGTACAGAGTACAAGTTCCAGGCAAAGTTGAACTATCCGAGCTTCCAAATACAGAGGCAAGAATGGCTGACAGGTACAAATGTTTTTGGTTACTGATTCACTGCTTCTACAGCAGATCCAATTATTTATTTTATTTTTTTCTGGATTTTGCAGATATGCAGTAGTTACAGGTGCAAACAAGGGCATCGGCCTGGAGATCTGCCGAAAGCTAGCCTGCGAAGGTATTACGGTTGTGTTAACAGCTAGAGATGAGAAAAGGGGAACTGAAGCGGTTTCTTCACTTGTGAAGTCAGGCTTGTCAAACGTGGTCTTCCACCAGCTTGATGTCAATGATCCTGTTAGTATTGAATCGATGGCCAAGTTTGTAGAGACTCGGTTTGGCAGGCTCGATATCTTGGTAAGCTGGATTTTCAATGTTTTGAGTTTTATTATTGATCATTAGCAGAGTCCATAATTTCTCTTGTTTGGTAACGTTTTTTGGAAAAACAATTTGAAAACTCAAAACTTCTCAAAGGTGTGTTGGACACAGAATAAAATTAGACAATGAAATTACAAATCTATAAATTCTGATTCTTTGGGTTGAAATTCTTTTTTGGGTTGTAATAGAGAATTATTATTCTAAAACTTTGATTATATTATTATTTCAATTCCAGTGTTTGATTGACACAAAGAAATCTGCATAAAAATTACTGCTATATAAAATAAGATATGGTTTCATAATTAGTGGTGGTGGTAGTAGTAGTGACTGTTGTATGGTGGTGGCAGTTGCAAAGGTGTTTGTGTTATTAATGGTGTGGTGGTAGTCGTGAGGTAATGGTGGTAATCTGGTAGTGGTGGTGGAAACCATATCACCTGGATCCTCTCGGTGGAAGATCTGCTGGTCCAGCGGCAATGCATGTGTCCACGTCAGCTTCACATACCTAGGTGGACACATGCATTGCCGTTGGACCAGCAGATCTTCCAGCCTACGGTTCCAACAAATTTCAAGTCGTGGCGGTGGTAGCGGTAATAGTAATGGTGCTTGTATGGTAGTGATGATATGGTGGTGGTAGTGTTGGTGGTATTAATGGTCATAGGGGTAGTAATGGTGGTGATGGCGGTGATGTAGCGGTGGTGATTGTCTTGATGTTTATGTGGTGGGGTGATAAGGTGATAGTGGTAGTAGTAGTAGTGATGGTGGTGCTGTTGATGATGATGGTGATATGGGGTGGTGGTGGTGGTGGTGGTGGTTCGGGGGTGTTCGATATGGTGGGATGGTGATATAGTGGGCGCGGGGAGGGAGTGGTGGAGGTTATATTGGTGGCTAATGGTGGATTGCTCGATCTCATTGGAAGCTCTCACGGACTTCCCCTAAGATGCGGAATCACAAAAAACGAAGGGAAGCGTTAAAGATTGCAATTGCTTAAGATACGCTTAAAACCTAATTCTAAGGAATTGGATAGAGATTCTTAATTCTAATCCCTTATCTTCCACGAAACATATAATTATAACTCTTCACCCTAGTTTCAATTGGTACTCTGAATTCCTAACCCAATTTCTTTTGTTCGAACACACCCAAATTGTTTGTGTTTTTGAAAACAAGTGAAGAAAAAACCTTGATACCATCTTTTTAATATTAATTATGATTTTAAAAATCAGTAATGTCCATGATCTAAAAACTGTTTGTGATGATGGTAGTGATGCTAGTTAAGTTATAGTTGTGATATTTATTAGGAGTGGTGGTATTAATGATAGTGGCAGCGTTGGTGGTATATTCAGCGGGGGGTATTAGTGGAGGTAGTAATAGTGGTGCTGGTAGTAGTGATGTGGATGGAGATGATGAAGGTGTTGGTAGTGAGTGTGTAGTGGTGGTTGTGCAATGGTGGTGATAGTAGTATTAGCGACAGTTGTTGTTTAGTGGTAGTAATGGTATTGGTGGTGGTGGTGGTAATATAGTGGTTGGATGGGGCTTGTTGTGGTTATGTTTATAGTGTGGTGGTAGTAGTGGTGGTATTGGTGGCGGTGGCTGTAGTGGTAGTAGTGGTAGTGGTAGTAATGGTGGTGGTGGTGATTGTAAAAGAAATCCACCCACAACCAACTCAAAGAAAAGAAAACAAAGAACTGGATCTTAAACTCTCTAAGTTGACCTGAACATAATTTGTCGGGGTACAACTCTTTTTGGTTTGGTCAACCCTAACTTAAGTGAACCTAACTGACCTAATTTGCAATCAACCAACCAACCAACCAAACAACCACCACAAGATGCACCAAATTTAAATGGAAAATCCATAGAACCAAATAATATTAGGTTCTAACAATGTTCAGAACCTCAATTGAACCAAACTTCTGGAAACACAATCCTGGCTGAACTAAAATCGATTTCGGTCGGTTAGTTTTAGTTTAACTTATCCACGTTGCACCCTAGTAATAACTCTTGCATTGCCACAACTGAGCCAAGTTGCACCTCTAGTAACAACTCTTGCATTGCCAACCCAAACCAATTTAAAAAATTTATTCTTTCATGCTTTTTTTTTCCTAATTTTTGTCCTCTCTCCCTACATGACAACCCAAATTCCGAATCCCAAATTAAATTAGGCTCCAAATGGATGCTGATTATATGACAGATATCAGAATCAGTCCCTCAGCCGCCCCAGAATCCTACCAAACTACCCATCCAAGATCATATAATTAGAACTGGACTCTATAATCCCAACCAGCTATCCCCAAACAAATTGACGATGAAATTGCACATGTTTGATACATTATTGAAGCAGATTTGTGTATCAGTCAATCAAATGGAGTTGAATATGCAAAATCAGTGAGCTTAGAAACATACCCAAGTGCAAGCAAGAACATCAAAAGCATCCTCTCACTGAAATCTGATCTTGTGCAGGTAAATAATGCTGGAGTATCTGGAGTTGTGGTTGATGTAGATTGCTTAAAGGCCTTAAATGTTGATCCTGATTCCTGGGTAAGCTCTGAGTGAACAATGCTTAGTAGCAAAATCTACTAGTTCAGACATGCTAAAGCCATTTATGAACAAATGAAGCTTTCAGGAAAGGCAACCAACTTGGTGCAAGGAGCAGTAAAACAAACTTTTGAGAAAGCAGAAGAATGCTTAAACACTAATTACTATGGCTGCAAGAGAGTGACAGAAGCTCTTCTTCCATTGCTACAGCTCTCAACATCTGGAGCAAGGATTTTGAATGTTTCTTCACTAAGGAGTGAGCTAAGAGTAAGCATTTCCTATAACACAAAATATTAAGCTGCTGTCATTCAAATGCTGTGCGCACTTCAAACTTTCTAACAGAGACCACATTCCTAAACAGAGAATTCCCAGTGAACAGATACGAAGCGAAGTAGGGGACATAGACTCACTAACAGAAGAGAAGTTGGATATGATACTGAAAAGGTTTTTACATGATTTGAAACAAGGTACACTGAAAGAAAATGGATGGACAATCATGCTGCCTTCTTATAGTATCTCCAAGGCCACACTGAATGCCTACACTAGGATGCTTGCCAAGAGGCACCCCAACATGTGCGTAAATTGTGTCCATCCTGGCTTTGTTGATACAGATATAAATTGGCATACAGGGACAATGACTACTGAAGAGGGAGCTAGAGGTCCAGTCATGTTGTCTCTCCTACCCAATGGGGGACCTTCAGGATGTTATTTTGATCAGACTGAACTCTCTGACTTAGCCTTTTAAGATCTGTGGCAAGTATACTTCTCAAGAAAATTGAGGTTATGAACCAGGATAAGGGGGTGTTAGCAGTACTGAAACAACTTTTAGGTGTCTTGAACAATACTGAATCAAATGTCATGATAAGAGTGAGTTCAAGTTCTTCGTGGTCTATATTACTTATGTATGATGAGGTGTGGGAAATTTGGTTTTATGGTTTTCTTTTATTTCAGTTATCAATGGCAACTACATCTGATGTGTTTAGGCATCCTTAATCTACCCATGAACATGCTAGCTAAGCCATAAAAAGGGAAAATAAAAAAGAACCCAAAAAACAAAAAAATTCCTCACAGTGAAAGTGCAGAGATCTTGATGTCCAGCAATATCATCCACATAACAAAACTCATATGAGGTTAACTATTTTACATATCTCGCAATCTTATATCTGGTATGCATGTTCTGTCTAGTTCTTAAATCACAGCCTCTTTGTAATTTTTTCTTTTACTTGTCATGGCAAATACAAAGCTATATATGTTAAAATACATTTTTTTAAGTTTCAAACCAAGTTAATATAGGTCAATTATGAATCAAGCTGAACTCTTCTGTTATTGTTCAAAGTTTCATGATGAGCACAAAGTTCTGCTTTCAAGACATCTGAATTGTGACAGGAGATCCATTCATATTGGATCTGAAGTGTTCAAGTTACCAATAACAACCAAACCCTTGTCTACCTATGAATAAGCAACCCGAGGAAAAAATGTTAACAAGCTCTTAAATGTCCAACAACACTATTTCTATTCTCAATTTCCCATAAATATGTTCAGTATCCTTTACCCTTTCAAACACAAAAATGTCAAAATAATACTTTTTTTTTTATCTGTGGCATTCCTTGACTTAGATTGGATTTTGGTGCCTTGTGATTATAAGCCTATGTCATGGAATTTCTTGTCAAGGAAAGAGATCCTGAATATCAATAATATCAGCCAGGACTCCAGCTGCAGTAGTATCATTTCCAGCTCCAGCACCTTGAATAACTAGTGGTAATTTGCTATAACACCTGCTGTAGAATTCCAACTACAAATGAACATATAAAAAGAATTAACTGGAATGAAGCAATAAAAAATGATTCATTAGTACAAAAAATGGCAAGTATAAGCAGCATGCCACTAAAAATAGATTGAGAATATTTGTTGAATATGTAAGTACATATGTGTGACTACAGATGAGCAATGCATTTCAAATTAGATTTCTTCTAAACAAATGACAAAAACTTCAACTATGTCTTGCAGCATTAATGAAAATAATTGGCTCCAGATGCAACAAGTCATCTGAATATATACAAATGCACAACATAACTCCGCAAAACCATGAATAAAATTCTCCAACTTATCCAAACAGAAGCTTCATGGATGCTTGCATCATTTCAAGCTCATGCAATAGACCTCCTATTCCTTCACACAAATGGAAAAAGGAAGAAGCACCAATATGAGCATTTTAGCCTTTAATACCATATTTCCCTTTTTCCCTTTTCCCTTTTTCTAAAAACATGGTCCTTCACATACGTATATAGCTAGTTGATTGACAAGTTAATTAATCTACAATATGAATGAAGGGCCTGACTAAACTATAATTTAATAGACAACAATCTGAAAGCCTATGCTATTTTAGTTAGTGTATTTTGATGTAACATCTTTGCAAGCAAATGTTGGTTAACTTTGTTTTAGTTTCAGCAAAATTTTTATTTTCCCATGCTGGGTAAATGAGCCCATTATTATCTCCTTTTTAATTTTTTTTTTCAACAAAAAACTCAATTTTGATATTTCACTGAAAATTTGGTTTATGAAGATTAAATTTAACAATGTTTCATTGAAATTATCAAAGTTCCACCAAATATTTTGAAATAAAATGGAAGTAACAATAAATACACATAAAAAATAAAAGGAATAAATTCATTAAAATTCATCATAGAAGCTGATTTTCCAATACAATATTAGGAAATCTTCATTCTTTTGAGAAAAAAATCATTATTGGAGGTTTCCATAGTGAAAAGTCACCAAGTGTTGGGAGAGGTACTTTTCTTTTTGTCCCTCTCTTTGTCTCTCTCTCCCTTTCTTTCTCTGTCTCTCTTTTAATGATGAACAGAAGGAACTTTATTAGAAAAGGAATTTGACAAGAAACCACAAACAAAAACCTGGGCAAGTGAGGAGAATTCTGAAAGAAAACAGTATGGTTAAAGGCATATAAAGCTAAAAGAGACTAGCTATCAATCAAAGAAAAAAAAATGAAAATGAAAACAGTATGGTTAAAAATGTATAGAGTTAAAAAAAATGACTAGCTATCGATCAAAGAGAAAAAATGGAGACCATGCAACACAAATCCTCCAACCATAACCATCCATAATGAGAGAGCATTGTTTATTACATATCCATGGGAGAACCCCTATATCTGTGCCCGTTCACACCGATTCACCATTTTGGCTTGGATTACTTAGCAGGTAAATATATGCAATGCCTATATATGCCATTATATTTGGTGAGAAATACATGAATTTGACATCCTCTGTATCAGACATCAGTATAACACTTCCCTAAAAAATAAAGCGATTTCGTGCTAACCAAACAGCCCAAATTGTCGCAAAGAAAGTCGCATGGTACATCAGTTTACCTTTCTTCCCAAGAAAGGGGAAATGCCATTGCTTTTCAAGGTCAGGCAGCTCCTCAGGCAATCCCAAGTTAACCCCAATACACCGAAGAAATGAGACCAAAAGAAACCAATCACCTCACAATGGACCGATGATGCAGGATATATGGCATCAGCATTGGCAGCTGTACCAGTCTCCTCCAACATCAGTGTGGACCAATCTGTCCCCTTCAGAACCAGACTGACCACTCCGAGATAAATGGAGTTCAAGGCTATTTCAGGTAAAAACCAGTACATACTAGTTGTATATATCAGACTGATCCAATCTGATACTAGTATAGTACAACCTGTACCCATTTTGAACTTAATCTTATGGTATCCTTTTAGTATTAACGTTCGTAAGTCTCTGAAAAGAAACCACCTTACCCTTAGTATAAATATGCTGATGTCCCATACATATAGAGAAAGTTCTAAAACTGGGCTTAGACTAGCCTGTTCAACAAGGTGAATGATCACTCAGTTATATTACTGATAATCATAACTCGGTTATATAACTGTTCCAGCTCAGCTTTTAAACTGAACATTTTGAAAACTGGTGAAGCCAATTAACGCAATTGTTTGGACTACTGAACCAACCAGTTTAAATGTATGGGTTCTCTTAACTGTGGGTGAGTCCTTATCCACAATTAATATCCAGATGTCTACAAGATTTGGAGAAAGTATGGTTCTCTTAACCGTCAGTGAGTCCTTATCCACAATTAGCTACTGACATTGCGGAGAGACTTGGAGAAACCATGAGTCCTTATCCTTTTGCTTTAATCATAAATGAATTAACCACTCTTATTCATGAGGAGGTTCCTTGAGAGGAGGTTCCTCGGTGTATGCTATTTGTAGCTACTGCAGTTTTGGTGGAAAGAAATTGATGGGGAGTAAATACAACATTGGAGTTAACGAGAGATATCTTTTTTTTTTTTAATAAGTGATGAAGTTTTATTGATTAAGAGGGAGAGTGATATCTTGAATATCACAAGGTTTTAAAGACATTTTATACAATATAACTTTAGTGCATGTAATAATAGAGGCAAAATAATAGTAAGACTCGAGCACCGATAAATCCCAAAAGCAATCAATTTCATTATATTGGATCAATTATTCATAACGAGGGAGATATTGATGAGGATTTTTTTTTTCCTGGAAGTTATTTTGATGAGGATGTTGCATGTAAATTGTCGAGTTAAGAGTTAGATGGCTTAAGCAAGGAGGCACTACTCAGTTGTTATGTCATTGATGTGCAAACTAAAAATAAAAGGTAAATTTTACAAGACAGTAACTATGCCTGCCATGATGTATGGTTCAAATGTTGGCAATAAAGAAGTAGCATATGCCTTGCTGGGATAAGAGTGTTAGAATTGAAGTATGAGAAGTCTAGGAAGGACAAGGTAAGGAATCAGCATATCCCAGAGTATATAGGTATTGCCCAGATAGGAGATTAGATAAAAGAACGTATGTTAAAGTGGTCTGGACATGTAAAGCAAAGACGTAGTTGGGGAAAAACGTGACAGTATACTTATTAAAAGATCTAAGAGGATGAGACGAATATCAAAGAGAACATGATAGAGTTATTCAAAAAGGATTTATATGCTTATAGTCTGACTGAAAGTATGGTTTTTGACAGATTTGGACAGAGGAAAAAGATTCATTTTGATGAACCCCATTACTTAGGATACAGTATTTTGTTATTGTAATTGTTATGGTTCTCTAATTATGCTATCCATTTGAAATTTCAGTTTTTAATTCTATTTAGTAAATTAAACATGAAGAATATATGTACCTATTTTTTAGTTCTTTCTAAAAATTTCATATCAAAATTCTTTCTTCACTACTTCATTCAAGGATAAGCATCCCTTCCATCTCCTTTTTCGTTTTTTCTTTCTGGGAGAATGTTTTCTCTATTTTGCTCTCTCCAATATATGTGAAAAAGAAAAGATACGAGAAAGATTGAAAAATCAGTACTCCACTTTCACTTTTCTTGTACCTAGTGTATACAATTTCAACAGCATGCCATGGCATGTTATTGAAATTTCACCAATCTCCACATATCAACATGAAATAGGGAGGGAAATTGACATTTCATTCTTTTCAGGGATTTGGTGAAATTTTCAGGACATGATCTCACACATGTCAAGTGATATATGTGAAATTTCAGTCAAAATATAGCTCACAGCTGGTGATATTTTTACAGAAGCCCTTGTTCCCCACCTCTTTTGAGCTTTTATTCCAAAATCTTTGTTATAACTTAAAAAACACTAACTTGTAAGGGTTTCACGATATACAAGCATTCTAGTCAAATTTAGCGTTTCATTTTCCTTTCAAATTTTATTTCACTGTTGTTAATGTTATTATGCCATATACATATATTTTATCATATTTTGATTTATTTACCTGCCACTGTCTCTTAGTTGGATATCTACAAAATTTCATGCTATAAATAAATCAACAAGTAATAGTTTCTTTTTTTCTTTTTTGATGTATAACGAAGTGTATTAAGTCAATAGAGAAAGAATGTATATAAGTGGCATGAATAAGTAGGATGAACCCACAAGCCGATGCCGGACTCAAAGAACAAATATGACAACCCTAGACCCACATCCTAGTGAACTATATACATCAGAGAGAACAAATGAGGTTAACCCATACAAAGGCCAGACCACCTGCTACTCACATAACTCCACAAACCCCCTAGATAGAGCCCCAATAAATAAAACATCTCTAGCTGTCCCATGCTTAGCCAGCCGATCAGCAACGCCGTTTGCCTCTCTGGGTAGCATTCAACTCATGTGCCAACCTCTGGTTCTACTAATAAATGCAAGAACCTCCAAGAACTTGTGACATCCGTGTCTTTATATTTCTCTCACTTAGTCTACAACTTAGTTGCCTATAGATATATAAACAATCTTTTATGTGTGCCTCTTCGAATTTCAAAAGTTTTTAGGTGCCAGTTAATCTTCTTCAAACCCACTAAAAGTTTCAAATTAAAATTTCATCAATTTAATGAACTTTCACATTTTTCCAACATAGGGAAACATGCAAAATTTTCAGGCATGTCTTCAAAGTTTTCATTAACATGGGATGGATAACCTTGCTTATACATATTAAAAAATGTCTGTGGTGTCTCCTATAAATGTTGAAAAGATAAGAAAAATTAAGCTATAAAAGGATTTATTACATCTCCTATAAATGTAGAAAAGGTGAGAAATATTAAGTTTCTTTCTTATATGTTGTTATTATAGAATTTATTACAAGTTATATGTCGTTTAAAATTTCTTCTAAGACAAAACTAGAGAATGTGTCTAGTTGAAAAGAAAAAAAAATTAATAGAGAATATACTAGCTAAGTTTAATTGCTATTAAATTAACCACCAAGAGGAAAAGCATCTCTTGCAATCTTTGAAAACAAAAATTGAGATAGTATGAATTATTTTTTTAAAAAAAATTATTTTAAAAAATAGTAAAATACATGTCAAACATGAATAGTATATGTGATAGTAATTCATTTCGTTAGCTTATGTTTCATATTCTGTGACACTATGCATGATTTTACCACTTATTTAGTGATTATTTGCACATGTGTTTATGTTATTCATGTATTCTAACCTTTATAGTTACATTTTTATTCATTATCTTTGAATTTTGCACACAAAAAAAAAATTGATGATTATATCAAAATTTCAGCAGCACACTGGTGCATGCTGCCGAAATTTTGACCAAATCATCGAAACACTGGAAAGGCAACGTTTCAACAATATTTTGTCGGTGTGCCGTCAGCATATCGCTTTTTTCAATAGGCCGCCCACACTGAAACTGAAAACCTTGGGTCATAACTTTTTAGGAATCTCACATTCGATGGTAATAGATAGAGATCTGTCACAAAATAGCAGGCTGTATTTAAAACTTTAGCCAGAGTGCCTTTTGACAAACCTTTTATTTCAAAGCATGCATTACGCTCTTTCGACGAGAGTTATGTTCATTCTTTCTACAACCCCATACTGTTGTGAAGTGCACATCATAGTAGCTACAGCACAACGCCTTCATTTTTTGTAAAATTCATCAAAGTCCGTGAAATCTCCATGCCATTGTCTGTTTTGAGCCTCTTGATCTTCTTACCAGCCTGTTTCTTACTCATGGCCTTAAACTGCTTAAAAGTGACAAACAAATCACTTTTACCATCCAACAATTTCACCCAGAATTTCTAGAAAAGTCATCAATGAAGGTCCAGAATTATCTCGAACCACCTAACAAAGGAATATAGTTGAAAATATCCTTGGTTTTGTGGACTGTTGTAATGAACTATACCTTGCACTGCCTCCCAAAACACACAATGCAAAATGCTCACAAAAGTCCAGCTTACTGATTTTATGATTACCAAGTAAGCCTTGCTTACTCAACCATTCCATGCGCTTTGTACTCATGTCCCAAGTGCATATGCCATAAGTGGGTAGTCTTAAAATCTGCACTTTTAGGAGATGAAACTGTAGAATCAGTAAGAACCGTACTTCAAGAATCTAGAGGCGATTCAGAAGCCTCATCTTCCTTGCAAATAAAGCATGTTTACTTACCTATATAACTCCACCTTTAATTCTAATCTTACAGCCAATAGAGTCAAGACAACACAGAGATCATATTCTTCTTCAAATTTGGACACATCATAATAAATTCTAACAATTTTATCGTGCATCTTGATTCTTATTGTCTCTATCCAATACCATATCAAGAAAGTGCCACATTTAATTTTTCATATGTGGCAAACCAAATCACTATAGGGACATATATGATAATAGAAACCCGAATCAAATATCCATTCATTTACACAAACCACATTTTCAGAAGCTGTTAGAAAGTTTTCTGCACCACTAGAACTGCCTCCTACAACTCCAGCTACTTCAGAAGTTCTCCTTTCCATTCCACTCTTTGAGCCTTGGTCCTTCTTCATGTGCCCTAACTCGTGCCAATAATGACACAGTCTGGTCAAACTCCTTTCTAGACCATGACTTTGATTTGGATTTATCACCTTTACCAAACCTTTGTTCAAACTGTCCCCTAGCCACCAACCCTTCAACTTGATCTTGACTCCCTTTTTTACATACATTCTTTCATACAGGGATGGCTTAACATCCTCCACCAAAGTAGTATCTTCCCTATAAAGCATAACACTCACTAAATGATCATAAGAGTTACACAGAGAACACAACAAAACCAAGGCTTGATCCTCATAATCAATCCTAATGCCGATATTTTTCAGATCCATTATAATTTTATTTTAAATTGTCAATATGATCCTTAACAGGCTTATCTTCATCCATAGGTTATAAGGAATTTCTTCAAATAAAAATGATTGGTGATGGATTTTGTTATGTACAGGATCTCCGACTTAGTAAAAAAACCTACAGCTGAATGTTCATCTACAACCTGATTCAGGACTTTATTTGCAAATCACAATTGAATTAAAGTTAAACTAAGATCCTTGGCATCAAGCTCTTCCTTTTCATCTCCTGGCATCAAATCACAATTGAATTAAAGCATGATAACTTTTGTTCTTTAGTTGAATTCTGTAGGCTATGCTGTGCTAACAAAACAGATTGCTTCAGTTGCTACAAAACAAAGCTTTTCTACCTATAAAATTTCTCAACCTTGTATTGAGTAGTTGCAATCTCACAAAACCCTAAGGCTTAGATACCAGTTTATTGTGGAAATCACGAACAAGATGGCAAAACGAATAGAGAAATAAGCAAAACAATTAGACACAAACATAAAGCATTTACCTGGTTCGGCTTAATGTCCTACGTCCATGGGTGAAGATGATGAGAAGATTCAACTAAAGAACAAAAGTAACAGAGTTTTTTCTGATAAGTAATGAAATCCAAACTTGCACCCAAGACCAAAAAAACCCCCCAAATCCTAGGTAATTCTAATGATTACTCTACCTTAAAAGTATCCAAAAATTTTGGGAAAGTTATTGTATGGGAAGTTTCTAATACAACACCTACATAGAAGGCCTTTGGATACTAAGTAGAGTGAGATACAAGACACCTACACAACAAATCTCACAACCTGTATCTTTCCATACTAGATGCATATCCAAGAGACACACAATTTTTGCTTTGCATTCAAGCTTACCTTCATTAATATGAGCATAAACAAGACAACCAAAAACTCTAAGAAAAGAATAATCAACAGGAGCACTAGACTATACCTCTTCAAGAATCTTACATTCAACAGCAGTAGGTAGAGATCCGTTCACCAAATACCAAGTTATATTTACAACTTCAGCCCAAAAACCACCCTGCATTTGAAATCATGCACCAAGCACTTTCCAAGAAGTTTTGTTCATTCTTTTCGCACCCCTGTTCTGTTGTGGAGTGTACGTTACAGTAAAATGTCTGACAGTGCCCTCATATTTATGGAATTCTCAAAGTCATCCTTACAGAGATTCATGCCATCATTTGCTTTGAGTAGTCAAAGTTTGTAATTAGCAAGGATGCTACTTTTGTTGAGTCTTCTATGCTTCAGAAGAAATCTAAGTCTGTTGACGCAGAAAATAAGCAAGGACAAGGTAAGCAGGGGAAGCTTGAAGTTGAATGTTTAGGGAGAAAGGAAAGTAGCGCTCAAGATTAGGACATTCCAGTGGAAGCGCATGATTCCTCAATAAAGAAAGTGGAACAACCTTACAATATTTCTATAGGTAGCTACAAGAGGCAGATTAAGCCACCTCAAAGATATGGTGAAGACATGGTTGCTTTTGCATTTAATCTTCATACTTTTTTGGAAGTAGCCATTGTGGCTTTTTTTGGAGGAAATGATGATTTGTTCTTCATTTGGTGGCATCTACAACTGGCTTCTTTGTTTAGTTTTGTGAGAATACAAGCTCATATAGACATTCGTTGTATAAGTGTCTTGCATCTTACTCTTACCTATGTTGAAAGGCATTCTCTATAGGTAACTTGCATAGAAATTTTCCCATATCATAACTTTCCCCAAGTAGAAACTTCCCCATATCATAACTTTCCCAAAGTACTACAGAAGTTACAGAAATCATTAAAATTAACAAGAATTTTGGGGATTTCGTTTTCCCTGGCAAGTGAGGGTTCTGTTCTTGCCAAGAAAATTTTGTATTTCTTTTGGTATATAGTGGAAGCTTCTCATCATCTTTGCCCATAGATATAGACCTTTAAGCCAAACCACACAAATATTGCAAGCTTGTGTTTGATTTTTTTGCTTATATTCTCTGTTTGTTTATTATTTCCACCACAACACTGTTTTTGGTGTACTGAGGAGCATTTGTGGCCAATTATTAAGGTGCCCACTTGAAGGCCAATTATAAGTTCATGTTCCCATTAGAATGTGGAAACAAAGCCAAGAAATCTTTTGCCTTTAAGGTTTAAGAATACATGGTTAGAAGATCAATATTTTGTTGAGCTTTTGAAAGGTTCGTGGGAGGGTAGGTTTGTAAGGTCAGAGAGTTATTTGTTCTATAAGCGACTCGGAGCTGTTGAAAACAAGGTGAGATGAAATAAAAAAGTTTTCACAGGTGGGAGCAAAATGGCCCATATTCCTCTAAGGCAAAGGTGGCAATGTGTTGGGTCAGCTCGGGTTCAGGCGAGTTATTAACGGGTCAATGGCTAAACGGGTTGGGTCGGGTTCGACCCCGTTAACTGATGGGTTGAGAAATCATTAACCCTAATCCAACCCGGTAATAAACAGGTTGAACCCGACCCAACTAACTTATTTTTAATTTATTTTTAATTCTATTCTAATTTTAAATTTGCTTTTATAAAACTTTATTTAACATATTGAGATTTTAATAAATACTATGAAAACATTTAATAAACATGATTTCTTTTGAAAAAATAAAAAAATAGGTAAATATTTTCTTGTGAAGAAGTTTAAATTATCTAAAGTCAATTAAATAAATCTAAATAAAATTATAATATTTAGTCTCAAATGCATTATATTAAAAATACAACTTGTGATATCTATTAATACAACTATATACTCATACTATCTAGATATTTCATAATCAATAAACAACTTATATAGATATGGAAATTTTATTAATTCCCAAACTTAACAAAATTATATCACTCATAAAAATAATTTAGTAATTAACATTCCAAGCTATAAACTACTGTACTTAATTCAACGTTTTAAAACTTGGCTGATACCGAGTAGTATCGGCCGAGTTGACTCGATATCGGCTCAGGGTGAGTCGATACCGAGTACCGAGTAAGAAAAAGGGTTGGTCTCGGTAAGAACTCGTGACAGGAGCTTAAAAACCCCCTGACGAACTCAGGACGCCATTTTTGGCAGTCCCAAGCTCGTTTCTCCCTCCAAAAACCTCCAATCGCCAAATCCTTGCACGCCCACCATTTTTTGACCTCTTCTACTATCCTATAACAATCAAAACGTAAATCAAGCCTTCGTTGTTGCAGATATGAAGATTTGGAAGAAAGTTAACAGATTTTTAGAGGTTTGCGAAAAAGGTGATTTCTTCTTCTACGATTCGTTTTAACTCATTCTTTTTGTCTTAAAATCTTCTTAAAACCTTGTAGAGACTATTAGATTCAAAGTTTTTGCGAAAAACACTTGGATTTGTGACAAATCAGATTCTGAAAATTTAGGGTTTTTACTATTCCGAAATTTTTTTAAAATTTCTTCTTTTTTTTTTTTGTTTTCCTCTTCATGTATTCACTTCATAGACACGTAAATCACTTCATATGAAGTTGTATGTCATTCCGTTAATTTTGCAAAAATAAAATTATATTATTTATTGTATTAATTGCTTTAATAAGAATAAATTATACTTATATTTAACATATTTGTGTAATTATATTCTTGAATTTTCACAAATAACTATAGTTTGTTTCTTAAGTATGCTTTTATATTTTTTTAAGCTATTTCTGGTTTTAAAAATCCATATTTTGTTTGATAAAGTATATTCTATACTTTATTTTTAAGTTAATTGTTAGCTATTGTATTATTTTATTTAATAATTAATGTCTAATTATCTATAAACTATACATTGTTTGTATGATTGATTTTATATTCTAATCTGTATCATTTTTATTAGGTTTAATCATGCCAAGTGACCGTGATATTGGGTGGCAGCATGGCACCATTATTGGAGGTAATTCTAAACATGCCATATGCAACTACTGTGGACGAGATATGTGGGGAGGTGTGACTAGATTGAAGGAGCATCTAGCACATAAGAAGGGTGATGTAGTTGGGTGTACAAAAGTCTCAGATGAGATAATGCGGGCGATGCAACAACATTTGAGGACTGGGAAAAGTGCGAAGGAGAAGACATTGAGGGATAAGGAGCATTTGTTAGATACTTTAAACGAGGAAGCTATATTCGGTCGTGGGTATAGTATTGGTAGGAGTGGTGACACTGATAGTGATGATGACATGGAGCAGTAAGAGAGAGAGCAGATAGAGTTTGCTCGACGTCAGAGTATGGAGACTATGCGGATGGATGACTTCAGGCGCCATTCTGTATCAGTACGGCCTTCTCATTTTGATGTAGGGGTGGATCTGGGACTAGACGTAAAAGAGCCGGAGTTGAGTTCAATCGTGCACGTAGTAGTAGCACGAGGGAGGGAGGGGAGACTCCCAGAGGCAGAGAGAGAGTACCATGCCATCTATCCTGCACATAGAGGAGATGAGTTGAGGACCATGGATCCTTATTTGTATCCGTCATGTGATGGAAAGCAAAAAAGACTAAAGGATATATTAAACACAAAATGGATTCAAAGGGTTAGGAGAGAGTGTACGAAGTTCTTTACATATAATGCCATCCCTTTCAATGCCACTAGCACTCCATATTTCCAGAGTATGCTTGATGTTATTGCACAAGCAGGGCCTGGTGTTAGGGGGCCCACACCAGCACAGATGAGTGGAAAGTATCTGAGGGAGGAGGTTGCTGAAATCAAAGGATATATAGAAGAACAGAAAAGAAAGTGGAAGACTTGGGGAGTTACGATTATGTGTGATGGTTGATCATCACGTACTCGAGCAAACATAATAAATTTCCTCGTGTATTGTGATCGACACATGATGTTTATGAAGAGTATAGACGTGTCAAACCATAATAAGACAAAAGAATTTATATTTTAGTTAATGGATGACATGGTTGAAGAAGTAAGGGAGGAGAATGTTGTTCAGGTATATTTCAGTTAATTGTGTTTTTACAATTCACTACTTCATTACAAATTGCTAAGTTGATATTTTGATAATATAATAATTGTGTATGTCTCTCATGATTTCTAATAGGTTGTCAGCGATAATGAATCTTCCTATAAATCAGCTGGAAAATTATTGATGGAGAAGATGAAGCATTTATATTGGACTCCATGTGCTGCCCATACCATTGACTTGATGTTGGAGGACATTGCAAAAGTGAACAAGGTTGCTGATGGACTTGTGCTAGGGAAGAAGACAACCTCCTTCATCTACAATAGTGCAAGGTTGGTTAATTTAATGAAAGCAAAGTTCACTGAGGGCCGAGAGTCGTTGAGACCTAGGATTACAAGATTTTGTACAGAGTACATAGCTATGGAGTCTCTTTATCAGTATCGAAAGAATTTGAAGCAGTTATTTGTATCTAATGAATGGCATGAAGTTGAGAATTCTGTGTGCCCAACAAAGGCGAAAAAGGTTGAGGCAAAGGAAGTTTTTGAGAATGTCTTAAAGAAGGACACTTGGAAGAAGATTGAGGCTGCGTTTGGTAAAGCTTTTGCTTTTTTGCTTCTAAAAGCAAGAAAGCAAAAAAGCAATTTTATGCTTTTCGAAAGATCCTTTCTTGAAGCAAATGCGTTTGGTAAACTTTTGCTTTGCTTCTAAGAAGCAAAAAAGCATGTTTGGTAATTGCAGTAACATAGAAATTGCTTTTTGCTTTCATAAAAGTATTGTACACAATTTATGTATTGTACTTAGAAATATACTCAAAAATATAAGTCCAATATTATAAAAGATTCATAAAATAGTCATTTAATTACATTCAAATAATCGGGTTGGGGTTAATCGGGTCATAATCGGGTTGGACTAAATTAAGGCGGGTTGGAAAACCCCCAACCCAAACCCAACCCGCCAATAAACGGGTTCAACCCACCAACCCGTTTATTATTATTTTTATTTTTTATTTTTCAAAAAATATTATTAAAATAGGGTTGGGGGGTTAATTGGATCCAGTTGTACCGGGTTCGGGTCGGGTTTTTGGGGTTAATCAGGGTCGAAACATGATACTTTTGCCTTTTTTTTTTTAATCGGGTTACCTATCGGGCGGGTCATAATCAGGTTGACCCGATTACTGTTATTTTTCAAAAAATATTATTAAAATAGGGTTGGGGGGTTAATTGGATCCGGTTGTACTGGGTTCGGGTCGGGTTTTGGGGTTAATCGGGTCGAAACATGATACTTTTGCCATCTTTTTTTTTTTAATCGGGTTACCTGTCGGGTTAACCCGATTACTGGTGGGTTGGGGAAACCCCAACCCGCACCCAACCCAATTAATAAACGGGTCAACCCAACCCATTTATAATCGGGTTAACCCGTCGGGTCGGGTGGCATTTTGCCGGCTCTAGTAATAACAATACGTTGTTGCTTCTTAAGTGAGTATGGAGGCATCATCTTTAATATAGAAATAAAGCAATAGGGTATTAATGGGTTTTGAAAGCAATAAAGCAATTTTGTAAAAAAATTGAGAAGCAACAAAACGTTGCTTCTGGTGAAAAGCAATAAAATTGCTTCTTTGCTTTTAGTAAATTGCTTCTTGTGTGCGTTACCAAACGGTACTTTTGCTTTTAAAAGCAATTTTTTGCTTTCAAAAGCAAAAAAGTACTTCCAAAAAGCGTTACCAAACGCAGCCTGAATTTGCAGTTCAAGTCATGGAGCCATTAGCAAAAGTTTTGAAATTAGTGGATTAGGACAAGAAACCAACCATGCTGATCTTATATGAAGCGATCGATAGAGCCAAATTGGCATCGCAAAATTCAGTGAAGCATTATAAAACTTTTTGGAAGATCATTGATACCAGATGGAACAAGCAATTGCATCAGGATATCCACGCTGCAGGTATTATTGGTTGTTAACTTTGTTCTAATATTTCATAAGAAATTATATTACTATAATCATATGAAATATGAATTTTTTGTATACGCAACGTACTTCCTTAATCCGGCTTTTCAGTATAAATACGACATGCTTGCACACAAAGAGTTTAGGGAAGGCTTAATGCGCGTGATTGAGAAATTGGAGCCAGACATGAATCGAGCAGCAAAAGCCGAGAATGAGGTAAAGTTGAAACATCTTATCCAAAGATTAGTATCTTATCACAACATTCAATTAAATAAATGTTTATTTCTTGATTTAATAGATTAGAGATTATGAAGATGCAATCCGATGCTTTGGGGATGCCATAGTTATCAACTAACAAGAAAGAGACCTTCCATGTAAGTGTGAGGAGTGGGGGACTCCAATGAATCTTATTGTAACTACTATCACTAATATTTATGTGTATTTTGTAATTTGTAGGTTCTTGATGGAATAACTACGGCTCACAGGCACCCCACTTGAGATCAATTGCATTAAAAGTGTTAAGTGCGGTGTGCTCTTCATCTGGATGTAAGCGTAATTAGAAGACGTTTCAAGCAATCCACACTAAAGCTCGAAACCGGTTGAAGGCGAAAAAATTGCATGAACTAGTGTTTGGGCACTACAATTTGAGGTTAAAGGTGCGAAATTTACAGATGAGAGATCATGATGATGCATACTACAATCCAGTAGACCTGAACGTGATTTTTGAAGAGGATGATGTGCTTGATGAATGGACAAGGGAACAAGAAGTTGCACTGCTGGATAGTACACAGAATGATTGGATACAGTCAGATGATGAAGGAAATAGAGATCGGCATCGTCTGATGCCGTTTCAGTTGATAGCGATGATGAGGAACATGAGGATGCAGCACATACTAGACAGATAGATGAGGATGAGGATGATGACGCGTATGACTCAGGCTCTGGTACCAATAGTGGCAGTGCTACCAGTACAGGAGGAGAATCCACATCTCCATCTGATGATGGTAATGGAGGTGGTGCTGATGATAGTGAGCGTGTACCTTTGACTGTCGAGGAGGCAGATGCATATCGAGCGGCACAACACCATGTGCCATATCAGCGACGCGGACGTGGTTCTGGTTCACATAGTCAGAGTCAAAGAGATAAGGGGAAGTCTGTATGGCGTGATAGTGATGAGACCTTGCCACCTGACAGTTATCCTCATGATGAGCTGCAGCATAGGTTTGGCAGCTTGGACTTTGGAGATTATCCAGGCTATCCAGGGTTGGCACATCATCCTCCATATGCACATGACTATCCACAAATTCCACAGTTTTATCCGTATGGACCAGGACCGTATCCTCCATTGCAGCCGCAACCATCGTTAGACTCCAGTGGTAGTGCAGTTGAATATCATGATCATCAGGGAGTGGATTATCCATATGGATCAGGACCACATCATCCTCATTCTAGTAGTAGTTCTGGGGTCCGAACTTCAAGATATTATAATTATAAAGAGTCAGTCGAGTCTGGACATCCAGTGGGAGAGGAGTTTGTGACATTTTTTTCCTAGAGAGTGGGTCAAATCCAGTTCATTACACATATCAACAAAAGGATGCCGATGGAAGTGGGGAGGGGGTGGCGACTCAGCCAATAGTTGGTGGGGATGGTGATGAGGTTAGTCATTAGTTTTTTTTTTTTGGATATGTTGTTTAGTATGTTTACTTGCAAGTTTCCAACATTATCATATTATGTTAAATGTTGACAACTTAAAAATGTCTTAGATTTTTATATGACATTTAATGATTAAATATCCCATCAGTGATTCGTTTTGTATTCTATATGTCATTTCTTAAGCCTATGTTGATAATTTTAATTCCTATCACCCATGTATAGTTTTAGATTAATTTTTAGTATTTTTCTGCATTTTTTCAGATTTTTTATTAATTTTTTTGAATTAATTGGGCAACTCGCCTTAACTCGGTATCGCCATAGGGCGAAACCGAGTCGATACCGAGATTTAAATTCTTGACTTAATTAGCTAAGTATACTTGATAACATAATAAAATGTAGTATGGGCACCCAACGGGTTGACAGGTTGGGTTTGGGTTGACCCTTTTTTAGACAGGTTGAGAAAACCTAAACCCAATCCAATAAGTAAATGGGTCAATCCAAACCCGTTTAATTGGGTTGGGTTCGGGTGGGTTGACGGGTTGGTTCAGAAATTACTGACTCTACTCTAAGGTGACATGTTAAACAAACCTAAGTTGGAACTCAAGGACCTAGCTAGATGAGAAGAGATCAGTCAAGGGGACTACTTCCACCATTCCTATTGCCTTATTGAGGGAGGATTTGAGAAGGATGTCTGGGGCGAAGGATTATGACCTCATTTTGCACATCCCTTTTTTTATGGGTAAAGTAATTTTAATTAGTAAGACAAAATCAAAATCAAATGTTCACACAAGAATACAGCTGCTAATTAAAATAGCTGTTTCTATTCATCAGAATCTTGCTAGATGAAAGCTCCATATTCCCAATCAGCCATAAAATCCTCATACCTCAAACCATGAAAATCACCTAAAATAGAAGATAAATGATATGGTGGTTTACCAGGAGATTTCTGAACTTGAGTCATGTTATTCTCTCTTAAACAACGCATTTGTTCCAGTCCTTCCAAGTGAGCCAACAAATTGAAAAATAAGATACATCACATTAAAAACCATCTTCTATTTGATTGGGAGGCATTCAATGGAGTGGGAGGCATTCAATGGAATTTGCAGTTCAGAAGAGGTATGTTTGATTGGGAATTGGAAGACTTGTCCCAGTTTCTGGAGTGCATCAATGGAAAGGATTTTGGTTCTCATCAAGATGTTATGAGATGGTCAAGGAGCAGTGATGGGGTTTTCTCTGTGAAGAGCCTGTATGGGTTTATTAGTAAGCGGAATCTTAATTTTAAGGTCCACAATCTGTTATGGCAACCTTTACTCCCATCAAAGGTAGGGTTCTTTATGTGGACAGCGGTGCTGGAGAAAATTTTGACTTTGGATAATCTGATGAAGAGAGGCTGGCAGCTTCCTAATAGATGTAGCCTTTGTAGAGCGGATGCAGAGTCAGTCAATCACCTCCTCATTCATTGCCCAATCACAAGTGGAGTTTGGAATGAGTTCTTAGCTAGGTTTGGTGTTGCTTGGGTCCAGCCTCAAGGTGTTTCTCAGCTTCTTTTATGTTGGAAGATCTCAAAAGGAGACTCTCCTTTCAAGGTCTTTTGGCGGTTAACACCGGGGGCAGTGATGTGGGCAGTTTGGAAGGAACGAAACAACAGGATTTTTGAGAATAAGGAAAGATCTTGGGATGCCCTTTTCAAATACTCTCTTAGTCTTATCCTTTATTGGGCGTCTGCTGTGGAATCTTGTAAGGGATTGAAATGTCATGATGTATTAATGTGTAAGGATTTCAATGATTTGTAAGGATGGGGAGGGGATGAGGGTATTGTACACCTTTGGTGTACAGCATTGTACTCTGTTTTCAGCTTCTTTTTAATATATTTCTTCATTACCGATCAAAAAAAAAAAAACCATCTTCTGTTATTAGCATATAGTCTCCACGCTTCACAGAAGAAATATGTTAACCATGCATCTTGCATACCACCATGTTTCTTAAAAAGAAAGCTCCGTAGCATCACTGTTGATGAGCAGTGAATAAGAAGATGATGGATGATTTCCTCACTCTTACAAAGAAAAAACCTCTTGGAGACCAAAATTTTAGATATTAAATGATTCATTAGTAATTTCTCATCTAAAGCTGCTGTCCAAAGGAAGAAAGTTAACTGTGATGGACTCACCATGTCACAAATAAAATTTCCTGGGCTAAACAAAGGCTGACATAAATCATTGCCAGGCAGAAGATATTACCAAAAAGCATCCATTTTTTCTTCTCACCCACTTTTGTCTATATTCATTCATTTCCAAAGTTTATAGAACACGCATACAATCCATCATGGAGAAAAAGAACCTTTTACCCCACAAATGCTTTTTGAAAATACCTCCAGCCCACCTTTATCTCCTCCACTAACAAATATTATTTACTTTAACCAAAGCTTTTTTCATTTGTTGCTATGTTGTCTAAATCATGATATGAATCCCATATAAATGCTACTTTAAAATATGAACCTTCTTAATTCCCAGTTTGAACAATATAATTCCAGAAAATTAAGTAGAAAATTTTGTGATTGTTTTGCAAACACATGGCCATATGAGTCCCAGCCGTGTTGTTGAACCATGCCCCTGGTCAACAACCACACTTGGATGCTATGATAATTCTCCAAAAGTTATCATGCTGCATCCAAATCTTCACAACCGTCCCCCACATAAAGCTTTGTTTAAGTCCAATAGATGCCTCATTTCTAATCCACATGCTCTTTTTGTTGACAAATCATATCCCAGATCATTAAATGATATATGAACTTATCTCTTATTTCCTTCTACAAAAAACCGAACTTTCCAATATTTTAAATACATAAGACTAAAGAAGAGGTTGGGAAAAAAGAAAGATGAAAGGAAGTAATTTGCAAAGTTTGATAGTGCATTTTAATCAATGTCAACTTCATTATTTTAGGCAAATAAGCCCTTCCCAAGTTGAGATTTCCACAATTTTAGATTCAAGGGAAAAAGATAAGAGAAGGAAAAGGAAAGGAGTGGTTGGGGGCCCAACAAAGCTCTATTTACACAAAAAAACTAGAAAGAAGAATAGACATAAAAATCACTCACATTACATGATATATGAGAGATGTATGTTATAATTTCTCACACTCCCTCAAGCTAAGGATAGATATCAGAGCCTGCACACTGTAGAAAGCCCCTTCACGAGAACATCAGCAAGCTAGCTAGAAGATGGAACAAAAGCAATCAGATATTCAGATTTCACCATAAATAAATACTCATGAACAAAGTGCTGATCAATCCCAATGTGTTTGGTCCTTTCATGCTGCACTTGCCACTTGGTTCATTGGTTGTTAGCAATATTGAAAGCAGCTTTACAATTATAATACATACTTACGAAGCAAAAATGCTAAGGGAAGGATCCTAAAGGAGAATTTGAGCACACAGTGTTTAGCGACACCTTGAGCCCAAGTTCTATATATGTGGTCTAAGCACTAGATCAAGCACAAATTCCATGGTCATCCAAGCCACTAGATTACCCCTAGTTCAACTGACACCTCAACATAATGAAGGAGCTTAGGCCTACTTCAATGGACATTCAATATGCTGAATAAGCATTGGCAGTTAATTAAAAATATGAATTTTTATAAAGCATTTAGACCCTCTTTGTATTGAAAGATATATGTTTTGTAAGACGCCAAATCTTATTATTTTTGTATGTCTTTGGACATTCAGGAATATGTATATGAATTTGTTTCATACTGAGAAGATTTGCAAAGAATGAATGGATGTCATATTAATATTGTGCACTTTGTACATTGTATAAGTCTCCTAACACAGGTCTACGATTCCTAGGGAAGGCACTTGATATCCATGTAATCTTGGCTATAAAGTAGCCCAAAATCTATATTTAAATCCTGATATTTTCAATCTATTCTCTAGGTTATGAATGTATGCAATTTTATTCTGATTTACACTTGTACATGTTTTGGATTTTATAAAATGCTTTATTGCATGAATGAAATGATTATTACTTACTAAGCTGAGAAAACTCACCAAAATTCTTATGTTTTTCAGATAAAAGTCCAAGAAAGAAGAAAGTTAAGGAAAAGATGAATCATAAAAAAAAAGGGGAATAGAAATAGAGTAAAGATTATTCTGACATTAAGCTTGTGTATATCTAGTGCAAGTGTGCAGAGCTTTGTTTGGAAAATGACAATCATTATATATATTTCTGCAGCAAAGCAAGATTATATAGTAATAATTTTATAAAGCTTGCACTGCATTTTGATAAGAGTGATGTATGGTAATGCTGTAACACAATCGCAGTTAGGATCCGTTTGTTAACTACAGCCTACAGGTCATGGCATTACCATTAACAACATGAGAATGCTCTGTTCCATGAAGAATTAAGGCCCGAATTTATTCGCATTTCATGGTAGGTTCCACTAACCATATTAGAAAACAATATTTAATGTGATTCGAGATTCTGACAAAGTTATCACATGTCCAAGTCAATGAGTCAAATTTATATAAGACATTATATTGCATGTTTTATTTGCCAAGAAAACTAATAAAATGATTAGTAAAGCAAGATACAGAAACAAAGAAACGGGAGGTTACCACATTATCACTTCCTCTTAACCTCCCCAAAGGAGAATCTTTAGGAAGCTCTTGGATACCAACTTGACACCTGCCACAAGAGAGAAGTTACTATGTCTGCAACCAGATGTCATAAAACTTTTGGAACAAGAAAAAAAAAATCAGAGGTCTAATATAAGTACAAAAAAAAACATATAAGTATATGCAGGTTTAATACAAAAAAAGGAGGATAGGTGGATTGTTTTTTAGCTTATAAGCTAACAAATGGAAAACCACATTCAGGCTACAACATAATTGATCAAACGATTCACACAACTCTTATAGGTTTTATCAAGTAAGCAACTGATTCTTCTGATTTATCATAACACAACCCAAGCCTCGTCGAATACAAGATCAACATGTTGGGACCCATATAATTATTTCATTCGGTAGCTCATGGACCACATGCTTGCCTTGTAATGGTTCACATTAGTTCATGATTTCAAGTCAATTTAAACCAACATTTTAAGGTTCCAAAGTGCAAAGCAAGGCATTTTATGTCACACCATGACCATCATTTACCATGTAAATCCTAACTATGAATAAACATGGAGATGTTAACTCAGACCATCGAATCATCAAAGAGAGCATTCTAACTAAATAGTTGGGTTTGACAACCAATTAGCTAGGCTTGGGGCTTCTAGGAGTGTTTGTTTTGTAGGGAACTGGTTGGATATACCTGCTGCTCTTCTTCTCTTTCTGGATTTCTAGTGATTTCTTCTATCTTCTATCTACTCCCTTTTCTCGAGGCCTTTTCTTGAGGGTAGTAGATAGTATATGCACATTTTTCATTCATATATGCATATTTACAAACACACATACAGATATATCTTTTATTACAGATAAAAAAACATCACTACTAACATTTAAAAGCTGCAGAAGATTACATCGAAGGTCATTGTTACATAAGATAAAAATATACAAAAACTTAACACTAATTACAAAACAAGATCTCTAAATATAAACTTTTCAAAAGAACCCCTTCTTGTTTAATCACTTCTTCTCTCATTGAACTTCTATCCAAAAGATATATGAGAATTTTGGTGAGTTTCTCAACTCAGTAAGTAATAATCAACCCAAAAATGTGTCAAAACATTTTCAAGAAATCCATTGCATTTATGTTTTTAAATAAGACCAAAAGACATACAAAAATAACTTAATGGGTGCATTAAAAATATCTAGGATTCACGTATAGAAATCCAAACTACTATATAGCTAACACTTGCACGGATGTCATGAGCCTTCCCTAGGCGACAGCCAGATAAACTCTCTTGCCTGCTGGCCAATGGCTCACGGTAGTCTTTCCATGCCATACATAAGGGCCACAAAATCAACCAATATGTCACATATAGTAACAAAATGCTAGTGACCAAGGCTCCCCCATATCATGAAGAGATATTATAATACCCAGTATTTTTATTTAATGTTTGGTTAAATTAATTTCTGGAGAATAATTATAAATCAATAATGTGTTTTATTTAGATGGTGATGAGGAGATTTAATATGAAAATTTTGGAGAAAATCCGACGGTTGGATCTCAAGATATAGGTAAGTATATTATATGAAATTCCTTATATCTGATTCTCTGGTTTGATGGCTTATGGCCAAGTGGCGATACATGGGATCATGTGTTAATAAAATAGGGTTTTATTGGCATGGGCATGTGTTTTTGGAATTGTTTTTTATTGGGATATTGTGGCTGGTGAAAATGAAGAAGGCAGAGAAGAGCAATTCACACTGGAAGTTGATGAAAAGTTCTATCCTTTTTGGTGGCTGATTTAAGGTTTCGAGGCAAGCAAGCTGTGGTGATCAATTGGAGGGTGATTGGCTTGGATTTTTGTGTTCTAGAGGTAAGTACTAACCCTTGAAACTTAGAAAATTAGCATGTTTTCTGATTATTTGACAACAATGGATCTCATGGAATAGTTCGGTTCAGTTTTTGATGTATTGATGTTGGTTTTAGTATGCTGAAAAACAGTTTTGAGGTATTTATTTAAAAATCTGGGCATTTTTCATTAGGATTTGGCCATTCTGGAGGTTTGGTTTTTACTCTATAACTCTAAATTGGGGATTATTTGTAGATTTTGAATGCTTGCTTATGGCTGCATTGATCTGAACATGATTTGGGGAAAGATCTTCTATTGTTATTCATGATATACATGATTTAAATTAAGAGGAATAGTGTTAGTTAAATAAGAGTTCGAATTTGAATGTTTTAAGGTGATTTAGAGCATGTTTTCAAAGGATTTTTTTTTTTTTTTTAGTTTAATCAATGGTTTTGAAGTGAATAAGTTAGAACAAAGTTTGAATTCAGAAATCCAGAAATTGACCATTTTTATCTTTGTGCTCGAGCTCAAAAATAGTGCAAAATCAAGCCCAACCCTAGGCTCGAGCATGAAATGTCTTGTTTTTCTAGTGTTTGACCTCAGCTCAAGCAAGAATTCATGCCTAACCCTCGGGCTTGAGCGCGAAAACTATTGTCTTTCTGGCATTCAAGCTGCACCAAAACTCTGTTTTAAAAAAAATACCCTTGGCATGGCATTCAACCTTCACTTGACTTGGGCTCAAGAGCCAAACACCTAGATTTCAGAAATTGGTCCTTTTCAATCAAAAATGATTTTAAATGGCTTCCAAATTGATTTCTAAACTTGTTTAAAGGATTTTGAGCATGTTTTGATTATGAAATATTTTTGGAAATCTTCTAAAAGTATTCAAAAATAATTTTGGTGGATTTCTTGCAAAACTAAGGTTTATTTAGAACTCATGAACTACTTGATTTTTCTCCATGACGGATTGGGTTACAAAGTGATGGTTTTATCTCCGTGAGGGAGTAATTTCTACCATTAGGGCAACATTGGGTGGTTGACTTTGATTTTGACACTTTATATATTAGGAAAAATTATAAAGGTATTTCATTTTGATTTATTCAGAGAAAGTGATGATCTTTGGTTTCCATATGTATATTGTGGGTTTATTTTCTCTCCCATTTATCTTGGGATGAGTTTTGGCTCCTCTCCATGTATCTTGGAATAGAGGTTTGTGTTATTTCATGTATCTTGGGATGACTATTTGGTTCTGTCCATGTATCTTGGAGTGGTTTTATGCCATGATGTCAATATTGGAATTGTTTACCTTATGTGGGAAAGATATATTCACTACCTACGGATGAAATTTGTTTACCTCCTGTGGGAAAGATGTGTCTACCACATGCTGCCTGCGGGTGAAATTTGTTTACCTCCTGCAGGAGAGATCTATTTACTACCTACGGAAGAGAGATGTTTACCACTTGCGGATGAGAATTGTTTACCTCCTAAGGGAGAGACTCAATGATCTGATATTGATTTATCTCCATGTATTCGGAGAAATTGATGGTTTTGTATAGGTCTTATTCTCTCATTTGGATTTTGGGTATACTTGGATTTACATTGGGATTTGTGCTTAATAGCAATATGGAAACGTGTTGCATATTATTTGAGTTAGAATGTGTACTTGTTATTCAAGATTATCATTATGTGCTTTGATACATGCATTTGAGCAGTGTTTTGGGACTCATGCACTATTTTGTATTTAACTATAGTATTTTTGGAAAATGTATGTATGTTACTACTCTTTGGGATTTTATATCTCATATCACGTTTTCAAATGTTTTGTTTTCAAGTTTTATCAGCGAGGACGCTATAGAGGGATTTATCACTAGTGGGGTCTGAAGAAAGAGATAAATTATAAGAAAGGTTAATAATAAGGGTTTTTGGTTTCCTTGAAGTAGTAATTACTTGATTTTATTCAAGGATCGACTTTTCGGTGCCGCCTGGCGGTACGAGATGCCGGCGAAATGGTCGGAAAATGAGTTTTTAGCGAAATTGGCGGTGTGCCGGTGAAATTCCGGCGAAATGGTCGGAAAATGAGTTTTTAGCGAAATTGGCGGCGTGCTGACGAAATTCCAGCGAAGTGCTCTGATTTGTGCAAAAACAGCATAAATAAGCTAAAAAAACATAATACACATGATTCTATACAATTTATATGCAAAAAATAGATAGAATAAGCTAGTATTTCATCTAATTTATGAACAAATACAAGCACATGAACATAAACAATTATAAGGCTACAACTACAAGCACATTAAACCAATTTGGCGAAATTGACAAAATTCTGGCGGAGTTCTGGCAAAGTTCTAGCGAAATTAGCGAAATTGGTGGTGTGCCGGCGAAACACAGGGGTGGCCATCTCGGTGGTGTTTTTTGTGCCGCTGAGTGGCTGAAAACCGAAATTTCGGCAACACCTCGCGAGTTGCTGCTGAAAAGTCAAACCTTGATTTTATTTTCAGATAGGATGCTAAGTTTTGGTAGTTTATATGAGTTTTAATTGACCTTTTATCATCTTATATTGTAAATTTAAGTGAATTGAATGTAGGAACAATTTGAGACTATTGATAAATGAGCTTGTATTCTTAGCCCACTCTGATGTATTTTATCTTTCTAGTTGTATTCAACTGTTTTATTACCATTGGTTAGTGCCTCAATCCAAGTAAAAAAAAAATTATGGGAAATCTGGATCTGGGTGCTACAGACATCCACAATGATGAAATTTCATAAATAGCATATAAAATTATATACACATATTGAAGTCAAATGATATACACATATAATTGTTAGGATTGCAAAACTCATTCTGAAAAAAAATTCTTGCTTCATAATTCAGGTTGATAGTAATGGATGTTTGTATTAGGAGTTACAAAAGAAAAAAGGAAACATATAAAAATGATCCAAATATAAAATGCCAGAACCTAAAAGAAGCAAAGCTGGTTGTTTAAAGATAACCTACTGAAAGAGGGGCATGGAATCAATTTCACTAAAAGTGTAACTAAACTGGTCGTATGAAAAAATAGAGGTAAAATTCAATCTTAAAAAGACGCTTAGTAGGTGAGTTGACAATGTTCAAAAGGACGTTATAGAGAATACGCTTTATTGTAAAACTTGGAAATGAAATAAGAACCCAGAGAACTTGGAAAAAAACACGTGTTAATAAATGAAACTCAAAAGGTGATAAGGCCCCAAAAAATGAATATGATAACTTATATAAGCTTGGTATGAAGAAGGATGAGAAATATATCTAGAAATTTATAAAACTATAAGAGAAGAAGACAAGATCTAGATCAACTTAGCTGCACTAATAGGAAGGATCTGAAAATCTAAGTAAAGCACTGGAAAGTCTGGAATAATAAGGTAAGGTATGGATAATATTTCCAAAAGAGACAATGAATAAATAAGACATTGATTGAAACAGAAAACAAGTATGGAGAGGTATTGTATATCATTACAGAATGCATTCAATGTATAATGAACCACTTAATGAGAAACAGATAAACAGTTTAAAAAATCTTGCTGCATTCAATTTAATTATGAAGTATAAATTTACAAATAAAAGTTGTCTCCATTTTTGTGAAGATAATCCTAATTCCATGTAATGTATGGGGTACAAGCCTTCAACATGAGACAAACTTAAGCCTATCCCTTGTATAAGTGTCAATATTAAAATGTGAGCCTCATATGCCTTTTAATTATAAGACTAACAATAAAGAAACAGAGTATTAATTATTATACTTATGAAGATATAGAAAATCCCAGATTTGTAACTGTATCAGGAGAAAGCTCATAACATTTCACTATTTGCTTTCACCGACGGTTTTATTTCTTTTGTGTTTTTTGACCTGGCCTCCTCAATTTCAAGGATCTTAACCCCCAATCTCCAGTTTTAGAATCTTCTTCATCCACCACATGTCATCAACTATACATGCTATTCTATTCCTGCAGCTAATGCTGCATTTTATCATCCACAGCTTTGTGCAGATCACTGTTGTGTTAGCCAAGAGTCATTCTGCTCCTTCGTTTTCCTTCTTACATTATAAACTAAATCTTTGCTCTCAGTACCCTGTTAGGTGATGAATGCTTATACAAAAATATTATTATATTACCTTATTTATTAGTTGTTTATGGTTCTCTACAGGCCATAATTTATTTTTCAACAGAAAAACCTCCATTCTTTCTCACAACCTACTGAACACTGAGAAATTCCCTCAAATCACAATATTTATCACATTCAAGATGATGCCCCTCATGCACAAAACCATGCTTTTGTCAACAGATCAAAGAATGCAATGATTGGGGAGAAAGATTTATCGACTCCTATATTCTTTGACTCACTAATAAAAGAAAAAAGAAAAAAAAACAAAATCAAATATTTTGCTTTACTTTTTTCCATAATTCAGTTGCACATTTTCATAACACCAAACTCAATCATTTCACATGACAGCTAAGCAAGTATAGTTTCTTATTGCCTAGCACTAAATAAAAAAACCAATAGATGGATTTAACTCCATATCATATATCAGTAAAACAGTTATTCTGCCATATTCTTTGAAAAAAATATAATCACATCTAAAAACTAATACCTTGGATGGAATAAAGCCGTGGCTACTAATCCCTCAGTCCAACATCAAACAAAATTCAAAAAATACCTTGATCCATCAATCATGCACACATAACGAAGAACATTCCCATTTGAAGAAGCCACTTTAACTTTCTCTTTGATATCATTATCAAGCATTGGAATCCCATTGTCCATAAATTCTTGCACAGACATTTTTTTAGGTCCCATTTCATCAGGGTACAAGCTTTGAACCTGAAAAATGAAAAAGCAGGCTTAAAAGAATAATAAATTTTTTTATTCTTAAAAGTGGGATGCCGCATATGGTTACTGAAAAAAAAATTATGTAAGGTGTATAGAAAGAAAATTTATATAAAAAAAAAAAAAGGAATATCAGGGAACTAAAAAAAAAAAAAAGGAAAATACAAAAAACAGATGAATTTTAGGCTCTCACACTGATGCTATCCAAGTTAATCTTCCGCCCAAGTAGTCGAGCAAGGATCAAGGCCTGATTCAAAAAGTCATGCAATATGGATTGTTAAAGAACAAATAGAACCTACACTCTCACCAGAAGAAAGCTTGCCTGAAAGGAGGCCATCAAGACCATTTAAGACTATTTTATCGTTTCGACATATTTCTATTTCTAAAAAATTTATAGAGATAGAATAGATAACATCAGTAGTGCCCATTTTTTCAACAGGAAAACATTATATTAAAAGGAGAACAAACAGACATCACTTATGTTCATACCAGCAGAAAAGGTGCTCCAAGAAGAGGCACAGAACCATGGAAACCAGTGCAAAAATAGAAATAACAGCTACATAACTATTTCTGTAAATATTTCTGACGCAAATATGGCCTCGCTTTCATTTTTTTTAATGAATTTTTTATTAAGTGAAAAAGATAGAATGTAAATGATCAGTATGATAATGCCATAACCAGCAATTCATCTCACCTGATCAGTAGGATCAAGAGAGATGTCATAACCCGCAATTCATGATCAGAATGTACATGAATATTTTATTAGGATATTGGCAATGTCGCAACCCGCAATTCATCTATCCTGTCCAAGTGGTTATGGTGTTTCAGCAAGGAACATGAAAGTCTTTGGCACCAAGCGATTGTCAGTAAATACGGAATGGGAGATAATTCGTGGACCATTAACTTTAGGTCTCAACCTTCGGGAGATTGCCCATGAAAAGCTGTGGTTAGTTTGACACATTATTTCTATTCTCATATCCGTGTTTGTGTAGGCTATGGCTCTGCCACTCAGTTTTGGCTTGATTTATGGTGGGGCCAATCGGTATTCTCTATACAGTTTACACATCTATTTTCCATAGCTTTTCAGCCTGATGCCCTAGTTTCTGATATTTCATCATGGTCTGTGATCTATGTTACATGGACACTTTACACACCCCCAAGTACCTGTGTCAGACACGACACTACATGGGTATGGGTATGGGATATGTGTCAGATCCTTCCCATGTTCTCTTGGATATGGCAACCCAAGATCAATCAGAAAATAATTATTAAATAATTAACTTGCAAGTAATGAATCAAAAAAGATAGTAGTTTTTGCAAATAGAGAATGTATATTCTCGAACTCAAAAATTGCAAGCAATGACTTTAAAGGAAAAATATAAGGAAAAAAAGAGGAAAAACAGAAATATGAAAGCTAGGCATCTAACTGGCATTGTTGACATTTACTTGGGAGACTTTTTTGCCGAATCCCAGTATCCTTATCCAAATTTGGACACTTCTCAACCGAGTTCCCGTATCTCAAGTTTTAAGGGTCTAGTGAATCCGACTCCTAGACACATACCCCCACCCGACATTCGTACCCGAGTCCATGTAACATAGTCTGCAATTGGGTTATCTTGGAATCTATAGTTTAGGAGAGATCCAAGGTCAGTTGATCTTGAGGAGCTAGATAACCTTTTGATTCAGTGAAGGATTTATTTCTCAACTCCTTGTGTTAGGATAGAGTTGTCTGGTCCCATTCTTCTTCTGGTGTCTTTTCTTATAAATCCTTCTTCAGTATATCCCATCTAGACTTGCTCGATTCCTTGCTCCGTTCCCTTCCCATCAGTTACAGAAACCTAGGTTACCCCCAAGGATCAAGGCATTTCTATGGACTACACTTCTCTATAGGATTGACTCTGCTGGTCACATTTAGAGGAGCTGGAGGAGATGTGCTTTATCCTTACATGTATGTTTTCTATGTATGGAGGCAGGGGAGAGTATTGATCATTTATTTGCTGAGTGTCCTTTGGCTTGGGGTATATGGATGAAGACTCTTATAGATGACTGAGGTCTCATGGGCAGTACATGAATCTTTTGGAGATTGTTTTGAGCAGTGGAGTTTTGGGGGATTTGAGGAGGAGGGGAAGTATGATGTATGGGGTCTTATTTCATGCGGTTGTGTGGCATTTATGAATGGAGAGGAACCGTAGGATCTTCCATAATAGACACTCAACTAGTAAGCAAGTTTTTGTGCCCATCAGGATGGTTGCGGCATCATGGGTCTCTCTTCGGCCAGAATTTAGAGGAATGAGTATCTCACATGTGATCAGGGATTGGACAGTATATTGCTTCTCATCCCCAACCCCGCAAGTTGCAGTGGCTATGTAAATGACACCCCTACAATGTACTATAAAGGCCAATGTTGAAGGAAGCTCATTAGGCAATCCAGGTCCTTCAGCTATGGGAGGAGTGTTCCGTGATTATCGAAGGGTTATTTCCTGTTTCTTTAGTGGTCTAGTGGGTGTAGGGGATTCCATTCATGCGGAGCTTTTAGCCTTTCTAGCTTGCCTCAAAAAGGAAAAACAGATGGGGGTTAGCAATATAGTGGTCAAGGGAGATGTAGGCATCATCTTTAGGTGGATGATCACAAGCGACATCAGGTCTTGGAGGTTCTCGCATCTTATTAGCAGAGCTAGAGTTTTAGCACGTGAGTTGAATGCCTCATTCAGTCACGTATCTAGAGAGGCTAAGATGGTTGCAAATCAGTTAGCTAAGCATGGGACAACTAGAGACGTATAATCATTGGGGCTTATCTAGGGAGTTTGTGCAGTTATGTGGGTAGCACGGCTTTTGGGCTTTGTGTGGGTTATTCTAATTGGATCTCACTGATGTATATAGATCTCTAGGGCGTGGGCTCAATTTGGTTCTTTTTTGTTCTTTGGGTCTGGTGTGGGTTCACCCTACTTATCCATATCACCTATGTACATTCTTTTCCTCTTGATTTAATATACTTTATTATTCATTAAAAAAAATCTATATATTAAGCGAAAGGGGGGTGGCGATTGACGCGTCACCCCCCCCGTTGCTTCGGAGGCTCGCGTGCTTCGGTGTGCCCGAGCCTCGCAAGAAAACAGAAAAAAAACGGCCGTAACTTTTGATTTTTATCTTCGATTTAAAACGACAAAAATAATTGCAAATCAGGCATATCTTCTTATAAAACGACAATACTTGCCCCAGTTTTTGACTTTTCCGTTTTTAAAAATAATTTAGATTTAGTGATTTAACTTTTTATATTTCTAGATCAGGTATAACCAATTTGTAACTTTTGACTTTTTTTTTTCTTCGGTTTAAAACGACAAACATAATTCACATTCAATGTTTAATTTTTCTGTAATTGCAAAACAGGCATAACTTCTTCGTAAACGACAAGACTTACCGCAATTTTTGACCCTTCGGTTATTGAAAATAATTTAGATTTAGTCATTTAAGTTTTTATATTTCCAAATAAGGTATAAACAATTCTTTACTCTTCTCTCTCTGGATCCTCTCTCTCTTTCTCTCTCTCTCCGTTTTCTTGCAGTTTTGGGGCTCTTCTCGAGTGTTCCAGCCTCTTCGTTTTCTTGCAACCCAAGGCTCTTCTCGACTGTTCCAGAACCCCTCTTCTTTATTCCTCTCGATTTCTCTCTCTCTCTCTCTCTCTCTCCGTTTTCTTGCAACCTCTAGGCTCTTCTCGAGTGTTAAAACCTCTTTGTTTTCTTACAGCCCAAGGCTCTTCTTGACTGTTCAAGAACCCCTCTTCGTTCTCTTACATAAAACAAATGGGTTGAGAGCAATGGTTGGACTGAATATAAGGATATCAGCTGAATCGGTTGCATCAGTTTTGGCTCCCTACTTTCTTCAGGTGCAATTTTTATTCTTTTTCTGTTGATTCAGCGGTAATAGTTCCAGTTACTGTTCTAATGGTCGATCAAGTTCTTAGCTTTCAATTCAATTTCAGAGCTTATTTTCCATATGCCGTTCTTTATTTTTTTGTTTATTTTATTTTTTCTTCTCATTTTTTAATGTTTTTACGTTGTTCTGTATTTGGATTTTACCTTCTATGCAAGTGGGGTTGATTGATAAAAAAAATTTCATCCTATTATTAGGTCTTTTAGAGAAATTGGTTCATTTGGTGTTAATAATGTATTTGTCTGAATCTTCATTCCCTATATTTCATGATATATTAATGAGATTGACCCTCCTGATACCATGTGAACTCGAGGTTATCAGTCCTTCCTAGGAAGTTTGACCTAATTTTGATTCTTTTTGACAAAATGGGGCATGACCTACTTTCGTCTATCTTCCCTTCAACTAAAGATAATATACATGTGTTGTCATGCATTCTTAGAGTACTGTCTCTGACTCAAGCTTGAATTCCCAGATAATTTTTTCTTCTTTGTTTCGTGCCAAATAGAGTTTTATAATATTTTATCTAAATGTTATCCACCATCAAATAATTAATTGTGGTTTGAGCATTGAATTCGCTCAAACAAATTCGAAATAGTTACCAGCTTAAAGCTTAAGCATAAAAATTTTCCATAATGTGATCGGTTACTTCTTTTTTTTCCTTTTATAATGTGCAAAAGGATGTTGTGAGATCGCAGCACATCCTGATGTTCCAGTGGCAAAAGGCAGCCATGAGCCAGTGAAGGTAGAAATTTTTACATCTAAACGCCTGTACTCCAATATTAATTATTTACACCCATTTATTTGATTCATACATTCTATTAACTGATAGCAGACATCTTTTTTATTCATACGTTCTATTATAAGTTTTTCTCTATCTTATTTTTTCAAACAAATATAGTAAGTTATGTTAAAGAAGTAAAATGCCAACATTGTGCTCTTTTGACATTGTACGCTTTGATCCTACAAAATGTCTCGATTTTATTTGGTCTTTGAAGGAGAAAGTTTCATGTTGCTAAATTCGGTTTGTAATGTACTCTACAGATCTCTAGCCTTGGTAAGTCTATCCGAATACACAAAGCATGAGTGAACTTCTCTTCTATATCATCTGAAACAACTATTTTTGAAGAATTTAGAACCACCCCTATGACTTGACGTATTGCTTCCTAGCAAATACCACAAAATTCAACGTTTACAATTTATGAAATTATGAGATCTTTTAATAAACAACATTTTTAATGCTTAGTAGTAGTCACATATCTTTTGGTTTTACTTTATTCTTATTCTATTTCATTTTCGTTTCAGGACCTCACAACTGTTTCATGGAGCTTGCAATGTTTTTATAAGAAGGGAATTCTTAGATCCACTCACACTTTTGAAGTTTCCTGTGCATAGTACATACTACTAATGCATGTATTTATATATCCATTTTCACGTTCATGTATATGTTGTTAATATATTAACTTTCAAGACTTCCAAGACAATATATAAAATAATTTATTCTTTAATAATTTTTTTAACCTATTGCACGGGCAGAATGCTAGTGACCAGTATGGAAATACAGTAGATGACCACACTATGTGTACCATCTCTCAGACACAATAAAGACTAAAAAAAGAGTCCCAATCTGAAAATCACTATACACCCATGACCAGCACAAGTATGTGCGCAAAAACACACACCTAGCACCCCAGCAGCTCTATGAGCTCCCCTGATGGAACACAATAAATAAATGGTTTAAAATTTCATTGTATGAATGGCAATTATCACCAAAAGTTTTCAAGTTTTTGCTTCTTGGAGATTATCTCCAACTTTATTCATTGTTTCCAAATTTTTTGGTGAAATTCCTTGTCAAATATTTGACAATAATGCAAATCAATTAACAAATGTAGTAAAAAAAACCTGTTAAAACATTCAAAATTTTCAAACAACAGGGGAAAATTCAATTGAACTCCCTGATTTAATTGACACTCAATAACCTCCCAAAAAAAAACCCTCCTCTCATTTGCATTTCTTTAAAATTTTCATTTCTAAACTAAATCCAAGAATTTTTATTTCCATGGGAAAATAATGTTGAGTTTTATTATCATATAGGATTTTATGGGTATTTTAAATTTTTGTATATCATGTCATGATGACAACTAATATCTAGGTTCCTCACTGATGTTCCGAAGTGATCTCCTCACCAATGTGTGATGTTTCTGGAGTTGGGAGAGTCTATGGATCATCTTTTGTTGCCTTAGGCTATGGACAGCATTTTCACATTTGACCAATGTTTCTTGCTGTGTGCCTTCAACCTTAACTGAGATCTTTGAGCAATGGAGATTGTCACATTCCAGGGCAAGGGGAAGGCTACTTCATTTCTCTATTCCTTATGCTCGAAATTGAATGGTTTTTGAGGGGAATTCGTCATGCTGGGACTGGGAGGAGATACTTAAGTCTGTCAGGCTGATATGTGCATCTTGGCTGGATAATACTCGGGAGTTTGTAGGCTTCAGTATTGCAGATTTCATGTCTAAGTAGATGGCTATGGCATATAGTTCAGTTTGTGCAAGCAAGCTTTGTGTCATTTGATGTCCACCAAAGTTGGGTGGATTAAACTTAATTTTGATGTAAGCAGCCTTGGTAATTTAGACGGAATTTCGGCTAGAATTCACAAAATATTCCGTCGTTTTCTCCTCATTTTCTTCATTATTCTCCTTATTTCAACATAATTTCTTCATGGATCTCACTTTCAATCCACGTTTAGACAAGGAATGTACTTTTTGTATATGATTGTAATTGTATTGTACTGTTTGAACTCCTTTTTGTATGTGTTAACTTGATTAATAATTTAGTATTGTTTCATTTTCTTTGATTATTTTATATGCAATATGCATGAAATGACTTATACATCAAATTTCCATGCCTTTATTTTTATTTTCTTGGATGTTTTGAATTTATTTCACACCTATATATGCATTAAACATGAATTAACCAAAAAGAAAACAAGAAAACCACATATTTCCCCCATTCTCCTCATTGGGAAAATATGTGGAAGGTTTCCCTAATTTCATCGACATGCCAACGAAATCCAAAATGTCAATCCTTGATCATGGCCCTCAGGAGTGGTTTGGGATTTCAGCGATGAGAGGGAGATATTATCCATGCTTTCTCCTATACCAATGGTACTGGAGATTCCACTAGAACAGAATTGTTGGCGGCTATTATGGGGCTTAATGAAGCTTTGTCCAAAGGATATAGGAACATTGTGGTGCAAGAAGATTCCATTATTGCGAGCTGTTGGTTAAGAGATTGCATCAAGCCTTCAGGCAATTGATCCAAATATCTCATTCAACCATGTAACTAGATCTGCCAATTCATTTCCAGCTTTTTTAGCTAGGGAAACATGTGCAAGAGAATCCTTATTTCCAGATATTCCATAGATTTATTATCAGATGGGTAGCCATTGGCCGTGTTGCAAAAGGCTCCCTCTTTCTAGTTTCTGATTTCTTGTACCCGCTTTATATTTCTAATATACAATAGCGCACTTCCATCAAAAAAAAAATATTGGGTCCTTAAAAGTGTCTTCATTATTATGGATAATAAATTTTGTCAAAGTTCAGGTTATTGCACTTCCATTTTTTGTTTTAGCACTTCTTGAAGTTCCATTGAAAATGTTTTACATGATTGTTGCCCAATTTCTTGTTGAATCACAGAGGGTAAAAAAATGAAGTTTTTCCCCGAAATCTTAACAAACCAAGAGGTGAAATTTCTAGCAATGTCAACAATTTAAACCTTGTGTCATAGATTAGTGACCAAACATCCGGCACTATAATTCAGTAGATGAAGTAAACAAAGTGAGAGCAATTATAACACAAATAGTTTGTTTTTCAATCTCTCATTCTCAAAGTTGACTAAATACAGAAATAACCTTGTTGACGACAAGAGTGGTGCAAATGATGTCTTTTAGGTGTACACAGAGAGAAGCTGCTGTATAAGTGGGTTAAAACACTTTTGACTACCTCTGTGTCCTTACATGTTTTGTTTTGTATTGCAGATTGCCCTTTTTCCTTTGCAGTACTTTCTCATCCAATACTATCAATCAATACTTCCCCATCTTCTAGCCTCAATATGATCTTATCTTCAATTGAAAAACACACATACACACGCACACACACAAAGTAAAAAAGAAAAAGGGTAAAAACTCATGCTTCTGCATTACCTGTTCCACTATTCCATGGTTTTCCCATGGTCTTTCAAGTGGATATAATGGATTTACATAAACCCACTTGAAAGAAGTGATATAATAAGGATGAGAGCTAAAAGCACAGATAAGGACAGGTCATCAACTATGATATAACATAATCCTAACCTTTCTTGCAACATCCATCCCACTGAGGTCATCACGTGGATCTGCAAGGGAAAAAAAAGATTATTATGGTATTCTTTATATTATATACATAGAGACAGTTGGAATACCTGACTTTCAAGTTGTTGAGCAAAAAGCCAACTATATGGAAGATCTAGTTTGAATAATAAATCCGTAGAATCACATGCTGAAATCTACTAAACCAACAACTAAATTTATAAGCATAAATATAATGTTTCTTTTCCAGTGCTTCACCTATAAGGTTGAATGAAACTATTAGTTGTGCATGTTCTATCTTTCTTGACAGAAGAATGGGTTTTCATATTGAAAGCTTAATGCTGAAGGAAATTTTTTTTTTATGAGTAATGATATAATGTGTGTATATATAGTATAAAAAAAGGAACGTACATCATAACTCTACAAACACAACCCGAAAAGGAGGTCCTGCCAACTCAAACCTGCACAAAAAAACCACCCACCCATATATAGTCCGAGTGAGACATCTCTCGAAAACCAAAAAAAACAGCTCAATGGAGCCAAAGGCCCAAAGCTGAATAAGGCATTCAGCTTCGACACCAATAACTACTGCTCACTGGACAACGACACCCTCCTCCCTTATCTCACCTAAAGCATCCTCACGGCCCTCCGTCCACCAATAAAGATGATGAAAAACACTATATCAACAGCCATGATGCCTCAAAACTCCGGTAAAACCGTCAACCATGATGCTACTACAACTATTGTAGAATCAAAAACGCGATCCACAGACAAATGGGAGTTCTGGAAGATCATGCTATTTCGCTCTACCAAGATATGCCAAACAATTGCATGAAAAGGGGAACTGTACATAATCTTACGCTCTTCCCCAATCCACTAACCCTCCACTGGTCAAGTAATGCTGATAAAGTGCTAGGGAGACCCCAAGATACTCCAATCAATTGCATCAACCGCATCCATATCGCACAAGCAAACAGGCACTGAAAGAATAGGTGATCTATGCTCTCCCCTGCCTCCATGCACATGCTACAAACATGAGATAAAGCATTCGTCTTCCATCTTCTTTGGAGACAATCAACAGTATTAATCTTGTAAAGGATTGCAGTGACCTTAATCTTGTGGGGCACCTTGGGCTTCCATAATCGGGAGACAGAAAAGGACACTGGAGTAGAAGGACCGACCTGATTGAGCAATTTGAAAAATGATTTGCAAGAGAAGGTACTGGAAGAAGAAGGGTACCAAATAACCTAATCATCACTACTAGAATCAATGGACACCTCCTTCAAATTATCTAGGAGAATAGCTAAATCTTCCAATTCAGTAGAACAAAGGTCTCTCCTAAATGCCAAGTTCCAAGATAAGCCAGGCCCAGAGAAGGACAAAATATCAACCACAAATGCATCAGGATGACGAGCTAGGAAAAACAAACGTGGAAAGAGACTTGACAACGCTAAATTGCCCCATCACTGATCATGCCAAAAAAGAACAAAACAACCAGACTTGACGGAAAGTTTGACATGAGGGTAAAAAATAGATGCCAATTTCATGATGGCTTTCCAAGGGCTATTTCCATGAGGACGTTGTCAAATAAGGTTTTGCTTTCTTTTGAATGCTCCTCCTTGTGAGAGTTCCTTCCTTTATATATTAACTGTTGAGCTAATTACAATGCTGAAAATCAGCCATTACATCTCACTATACAAGGTAAGTAGCTAGCCTAAATAAACGCCTATCAATTACAGGCCTATATACAATATATTCTTCTATACATAGCTAGACTAAATAAGGTAGAATATATGTTGCCTTAATAGACCAGTCCAGCACATAGCCAACTGTTAATTCTGCTAACAGACGCACCCTCACATTTATCGACCGCCCATTAGCATCAATACCATATTTGCTAACAATCACCTTGTGCCACAGACTTTCTTTCTCAGTGCTGAAGCGCCACAACCATTTGGCTAATAAGGAAGAATTCCAGGATGCTACCATGCCCAAACCTAACCCACCTTTCTCCTTCTCCGCACTCACCTTTGCCCAACTCAACAGGTGCATCTTCTTAGCATCCCCTCCCTCCCACAAAAAGCCTCTTTGAGCTTTCTTAATGATAGCCACTACCCACCTAGGCATACAGAATAATGTCATGAAATAAACTAGTAGGTTGGCAAGAACCGCCTTGATTAAGGTGATGCAACCCCCAAAAGATAAATAATTTCTTTTCCATCTCGCTAGCCTATTCTTGACTCTCTCAATCACTGGCTCCCAGAAACTAATATTACGAAAGGATGCGCCAAGAGGCAAACCTAAATACGACATAAGCCATAAGGCAACCTGACAACCAAATATCTAACTGATCACATCAATCTCCCTGTCCCTAATGTTTATTCTAGCTATAGAACTCTTCCCCCAATTAACCCCAACCCTAAAACCATATGGAAGGTATGTAAGATGCTCTTCAACCATCCAACCTCGTCTCTAGAAGCCTCCAAGAAAACTAGAGTATCATCAGTAATGTTGAAGGAATTGACAATACAAAACCACATCATCATCATCAAAAGCCAGTTCCAACCAACGCGAGGTCGGTGACATGAACCTTGTCTCTCCATCCCGCTCTATCAAAAATTATATCTTCCGTTAGTTTACATTTTTTAAGTCTTGTTTTATTGACTCCATCCATAACTTTTTAGGTCTTCCTCTTGATCTCTTAGGCCCTTAAATATGCATCCTCTCACACCTTCTTATAGGTGCATCACTAAGTCTTTGCTTTATATGTCCAAACCATCTTAACCTACTCTCCCCCATTTTATCCCTAATGCACGCTATGCCTAACCACTTTCAAAAGTCTTCATTTTTCATTGTCTTAGTTTTGCCACAGTTCCATCTTAGCATCCTTATCTCAATAACACTTATCTTCTGAACATGCTTATTCTTTGTCGTCAAGCATTTTGTACCACATAGCATATCTAGTGTAATTGCTGTTTAATAAAACTTATCCTTTAATTTAAGTGGAATATTCTTATAACACAATACCCTAGAAACACCCCTCCACTTAAGCCAACCAGCTCTAATCATATGTGCTACATCTTTATCAATTTCTTCACCACTTGCACCACTGATCCAAGGTATTTAAACTTGTAACTTAAATGGATATCCTGGTTGTCAATTCTAATGGTTTCATTAGTTATATTGTTACAAAACCACATAAAGTTACAAAAGATAGAACTTTTTTTGCTTTTTACCTTTTCAGATAGATACATTTCAAGTCCTAGTCTTCTTCACGACCTTTCTAACATATCACCACCCTATCCCAAGTCTTTGATATAAATTAAATCAGCACCTTCCATCTAGATCTATGAGTACGACAATTGCAAGTCAATGAAATGGAATGCAAATTTTATAAGAATGCACCAAAAGTTCGGCAAGCTGTATCTTCATATCAGTGTCAAACCCTCTATGTCAACTGATATTCAAAGACCATGTTTCCAAACATTCAGTTGCACAAGTGTTGTAATGCATGGTATGAATTATGAGGCACCACTAGTTATGGTATGAATTATGAGGCACCACATGTGTTGTAAAACACATCAACAAAGCCAAGTCAGCAAGTTGTCCATAAGTACATATTATATTCTTTCTAAAACCTCAATTTGTCCATATGTACACATTCGATTCTTTCCAAAAAAGTAAATAGTAACTCCATCATTGAAGGTTACTATTCCGGATTTCAAGATCACAATTTCAAGTCCACCCTTATCTATAAAAGGGAACCTCCTCATCTAAGCAAGTCACCTTGGAATTCTAAATCTCATTTCTCCATTCTATCTTTGCTTCTCATGTGAGTTAAAGAAAAGTTTCAAGTTAAGAAGGAAGGTCATATCTCCAAGCTAAAACTTGTAAGGCCTAACCTTATCTATCTTCTCCAATCTTCAATCTTCTTCTACCTTCTACCTTCTACCTTTTTTCCATCCTCAATCCATTTCATCTCCTACCATGTTCAAGTATTTTCATTTTATTTCAATCATGTATTAGATCACAATTGTTCTATTTCATATACTTTATTTAATTTCAATCAATAAATATCTTTGATTCTTGCTTCAAAGTTTACACATTCAAGCACACACAAAGCACCAAGATTTAGTGGTCTAACCAGAAACTGATCTTAATTTACTTTATGCATTTACTTTGAAGCAAATCTTATAACCCGTGATCTGATTGTTATCCGCCTACATGGTCGATGATTGATATCATGGTTCTTGTTAATTCAAGTTCAATTTAATTTATTCCTTTATTTATTTGCTTCTATTTATTTCAATTTAAATCTTGTAAGGACACCCTAATCTCTTTGGTAATCAATCCGAACTTTGTAACTATAGACATCGAAACCATCATTGCCGGGGAACACTTCTTCTGTTTTCGCAAGCAACAACCGAAACTAAAAGTATATAAGGTCCTTTGCTCTTTTATTTACATTTCCACTATTCGTTTCAATTTTAACATTTTCTTCAATTAAGTAGTTATTTTCTTAGTGGTAAACATTCTTACATCCTTGTTCTTAGTGGTATCAAAGCTCTTTTATATGTATATAACCAAAATTGTTCTTCAGTTCAGGAAGACAGTGGTAAAAAAAGTAAGCATTACTAGTTTTAAATTGTGTATTTACCTCAACTAAAGCATTAAACAGAGTTTTGATAAATGATGTTGGTGTATCTGAGAATGTACTAATGAAAACAATGCTAATTTCTCTGAAGTTTTTAATTATCGATACCATAGGAGGTACGACACCCCCCAAACCCTAAAAGAAAAGTAGAAAACTGTCGAAGGTTAAATCTTTTACTAGTTCGATCATATTCGAACCTTGCTTTGACCTACACTGGGTTATTTGTCTTTAGAAAAATAACGAAGGTAACATAGTATGTTGCAATACAGAATAATATATAGTTAAAATAAAGGAAATGTTGGAGAAAAGGTGGAAATTTTGAATTGAATTTTGAGGAATACTGATTTGACACGTTTACACCCAAATAACTTAAATGTTATTAAAAAAAATAATATTGCATGATAATAAGGCATTTTATGGAACATAAGGAATTTTAGGTTTAAATCCTCTTATAATATAAATAAAAGGTTTTTGAATAAACACTAAGGCATTATAAATTAGGATTACAAACCAATGTAGGTCTCACCTAACCAGGATCTAGAGAGGAATGGACTCTAACAACCCAAACCGTTAGCATTTTTAAATAGTGGTTGTGCTCAACATGAACCTACATTTTCAAGCTGGCATATGAGATTCTGAGTTCCACATTGCTCGGGGAGGAAAAAGTTAAGGTCTATATATGTAGGCTTATAACTCCCTCAAGCAACGAGGACTTTTGTGGTAAAACCCAAGAACAAAATCATGAGGCCCGGTGGGCCAAAGTGGACAATATTGTTGTTGTAGGGAGTCGAGGCGTCACAAAATGATATCAAAGCCAGACCCGATCGGAAATGTGGGACCCGGACGTTGGTTCGTGCATGTGGGTGGCCCCGGGATAATGGACTAACAAGCTACTGCACGGAGACGTGCAACCCTTAAGGAGGGTGGATTGTGAGATCCCGAGTCCCACATTGCTTGGGGAGGAGAAGGTAAAGGTCTATATATGTAGGTTTATGACTCCCTCAAGCAACGAGGCTTTTTGGGGTAAAACTCGAGCAAAACCGTGAGGCCCGGTGGGCCAAAGCAGATAATATCGTTGTTGTAGGGATCGGGACGTTACATGGCATCCCAAGTCCTTTACCATCACACTGGTCCCTGCTAAGTATTTATGCATTAAAAGTCGCTAATACGTGAGGGGGGAAAGGGAAAATCAAACCATGAAACTCATAGTTACGACCTAGATTGGAGATATTTCTATATTGCTATTCTGACTTCAAGTGCGGCCACCAAGAATAACTCACAACTAGAAATTAATACATCCCCTGGCTTACTGCTGCTTCAGAAAAGTTAGCACACATACTAAAAATAAATCCAATAAAATCCATATATTGTTCCTGTAATATTCCTCAGAATTTTCTTGGTTGAATTTAATTTCTGTAATCTGATGATCACCATATGATGTGTGCTTCAATGATGAATTGATGTCATGCACAATATTCACATAATAAGATGAAGACTCTCTAACCTTTGACAGCCTTGAGAATGAGCATCAGAGCCACATATTTCCAAGTACCATCCCTTTCACGGGACAATTTCTATGAGTAAAGCTCCCCATCAGACGCTAAAATAAAATACTCAAAGTAGCATCAATATGAAACAGAATTTACAGAATATTTGCATGTTCTACAGACTAAGAGTAAATAAAATATTCATCTAACTAAAATCCTAAGTTATCCAACTAACTTTTACGGAGAACCTAAATGTAGAAGAAATCTCCTGTAAATGAAGCAATACATAAAAGCTACTCCTAATCCCCAATCTATTCTTGTCACACCAACTAAAATCAACATATGAAGTTAGTGAGTATTATATGCACTAACATCGGATTTCAAAATAAATGGAAATATTATGAATCATTATTAATAAAAAGTAATGTTAACAACATAGGTATCAAATACAAATATACTGGAAATTGGTCATTGATGAACAGACGAAATTCGCCCTCGCTTTCTCTTTTCTCTTTACACACTCTTTCTAGGAAGTTTGATTTGTCAGGTAGAGGTTTGTCAAAATACAGTCAATAATAAAAAAGAAGCTGGAACTCAAAGTTTACCAAAAACAGGTAGACACTGGTCTTCAGCAATTATTATTTATACCATGAAAGGAAAACCAGTAAAGTATTCACTACAAAAAACCATCACTGAAGGGTAGACACAAGATTGGTGTGAAGTATGAGAAACTTTTTTCCTTCATTTTTTTCATTTTTACAGTTTTTAAGGTTACTTTGTTTGTTTATATTTCCTCTTATGATGTTTACAGTACAGAAATGAAGAAATAATAGCATGATGAAATATTACTACATTAGGTAGAAAAAACAATATTCTATTCAAGATATGCAAGGTTATCCATATACAAAGGAAAACGAAAGCCATTCGATTCATAAATTAGAGTTTACAAATTACATTTAGGTATAAATTTCGTCTGGTGATATACCTTCATGTAATGACATGTATATAAATATTTTATGTACAGAGATATCTATGCTTCACAGAGTATATTACTCAATATTCACTGACAAAAAAATTAAAGGTTATGTAACAGTAAAGTTAGTACTTTATCCACCTGGTTCAGTATAGCCAAGGCATTTTGCTGTTTTGACAACTTCGCTGAACGGTTTTCCATCTTCCACTTCACTCATTACATATCCCAATGTGCCTACCACAAATATATATATGAATCAAGTTGAAAATTAATATAGAAATAGCAGTACTAAAGCAGCATAAATTCATAATATATTGATAAAGTAATCAAGACAAATGCAAACAATTCAGTACCACTTAAACTTCCAATAATATGGTGGATAGGATCCCCAGACGCCAGTATGCGGTTTATAGAAGCAATGACAGGAAGTCCAGCACCAACCTACAAAGTAAAAATATCATACTGACTATTGAGTGGAGTTTGTTTAAACATTAAACAACATATAAATTTTTTCATGAAGGCGCAGTAGTAAATACTGTATCAGCTCGTGGAGAACATCATGATAAGTGTGAGCACTAGGAAATCTTATAGGTCGCCTAGTGGGCTGTAAGACCCCGAAAATTTGCAGAAATTTTAATTAAATAATAATCAATATTTTATTGGGGATTTTACTAATGCATTGCAATTTAAAATATAGGTGACCACTTTGATGGAGGAGATCAGGAATTTGAAGCAAATCTGACCATTGGATCATGAAATAAAGGAGTAAGTATTAATGTAAGGCTAATTGTTAATCTAATTGGCTAGTAGTATAGGATTTGATGGAGGGGAGATACGTGGAATCATGAGATTAAAATAGGGTTTAATACTTAAGAGAATACTTCAGAGAATACTAATCGTATTTAGTCTTATATTCTTTGGCAGCTGAAGGAAACGAGAGGCCGAGAGAGAAGAAAAGGAGACGAGGAGCTTTGTTGATCTTGAAGGATCTGCATCAGTTCTGTCTTGCTGTAAAGGGAGAGGTCAACATCTACACTTCAGGGGAAGAAGAGGAAGAAGGAAAACTTGATAGAACAAAGGTAGGTAGCACACCCGTTTAGTCGATACTTAGTTTTCTTACGGTTTGATCTTTCTTCATGATCTGAAAGTGTGGTATATATGTTTCTACATAATTTGGAAGTATGATATATATATATTGAAGTTAGTAGAGTTGATTTGAATACATAGATTATTTTTTGATGCATAAAAACTAGTTTTTGGAAGTTAGATTAGCCGCTGTTTGTCGAGCGCTTGGTATGATCGCTTGAGCGATCTGGACGAGCGTCTCGCCTGTGGTTTAGAAATATTTTAGATAGGTCACCCAACCAGATCACCTAAGCGATGGGTTGAGCGACAGTTAAAAACTGGAAATTGGGGTAGGTCACCTGGATTTAAAATTTTGTTTTTAAACTATACAGCCACCAACCAGCTCACCTGAGCGACAAGGTCAAGTGACCTATACAGAAACCTGATTTTTCATATTTTGAAGAGTTATTCAATACCAAAATAATTTTAAATGAATTTAAAATACCTGAACCAACAAATATTGAGTGTTTACAACTGTTTTCAATGATTTTATGTATTTAAACAAATTGATGAGTGATTTAGGGTTGTTTGCAAAAAGAATTGTCTTACTTCGAAAATAAAAGGATTTTTGGATTATTTCACTATCTAATTTGATTTGATTGGGAAAATTATTACTTAGCAAAATATATTTTAAAGTATCTTGATTTCTAAACTTTAAAAAAATCTTCACATCTGAACTATTTTAAAAACTTATACTTGGAAAGAGTTTAAGCTTTGGAAAAACCCTATATGCCACTAGGCACTATTATTGAACCATGTTCGTTTGAGAAAATTGTTATTGTTGGTGTCTAGTGGGCATAGCTGCATATGAATCTATAGGGTTAAGCTTGAGAGTGAAAAGGTTTTTCTTTATTTAGGTACTCCTCGTTTGTGCTCGCGCTTCCTTTGTAAGTTAGTTTGCTTTGGAGGGTCTGCATGTATGTGTGGATAAGCGGCCATCCCTGTGTATTGATTAAGGTGCTACATGCTGAACTTCGTAAGTTTCGTGCGTAATAAGTCGATGACTACGCCTCTTGTCTCAGTTGATGTACGGGTTTGAGGGTCTTAGTAGCTTTGCTCATAAGTCGCGTTGTGTCATAGTGACTGGAGATTTTCTTTTCAAAGACCTACTTGTCTTCATGAGTCTTACAATGATGTATAATGGATTAGTTTTGATCTTGCTTATTACACTCTTGTGTTGGAATTTATGTTGATGGAAATGATTATACTTGTGAACTGTTTTGATTTGAGTACAGTTTAATCTGTTGAGATTGTATCGTATCCTACTTATCTCGTTTATTTTTACCGAGCATGAAAGTAACTATCTTCTATATATAAACTGTTTGTTCATGCATAGTGTTACCTACTGAGATATTCGTATCTCATTCCTACTTTGTTTTGTTTTGTTTTTCAACTGATACACGTGAGAGAGACTTGGGGTTTGCTGGGGGCGAGTTTGCTAATTTTCTTCCAGAGGACTATTATTATCCAGAATAGTTAGGTTTTTTAGGTTGATATTGTTATTTGAGACATTAATTATTTATTTGTTAATTTATGGATTGAGGTTTATGAGAGTGAAAATGATAGAACCTGTTTTACCAGACTTGAGTTATATTTTGATGAGATGATTTGGATGACTTTAATCCACGCTTATTATTGGTTTTTATTAATGATAAGACTTCCGCACTCTGATATTATTTGTTAAATGAATTTAATTTAATTGTTTGGTAATTAGAAGCTTCGGGCCCGTAGCACTTCGGATTCGGGTTGAGTGCCGGTTTTGCGTTGACCTGGGTTCGGGGCGTTACATGGGCATTCTGGATTCTGGTAGAATCTGATTCTAGAATCTTAATACAACGTTTGGATCAGATTTTACAGTCGTATTCTAGAATCCAATTCTAAAATCTAACCCGAAATTAGAACTCAACTCCAAGTGAATTCTACAGATTCTAGGTGTTTGCTTTATAATCTCTAAAAGTTAAAAAATTGATTGTATATATACGAGTTACTACTAAAATTTACAAGCTACCTTAAGTGTTTTCTTGTTATCACATACCATCCTTTTCTAGAATCTCTATTTTCAAAAGTTCCTTTCCCAATAGAACTCCAGTTTAAGGAACCTTCAGAGAGAATTTTTTTTAGAAAAAAAATTATATAATTCCTACCTTTTTTGTGCTTAATTTTGTGAAAGTATGGTGCTTTTTTGTTAATTATGGTGAATTTCAATAAATTTTAGTATTTAAATTCAATAAATATATATTTGGATGCAGGACTGTTCATATTTTAATATGTTTATTATCTATGAGTTTATCTGAATTTTCTGTGACTTATTAGGAATTTATTGTTTTTTAACTGATTTAACATGCATTTAATTGGAACTGATATAATTCTCTTATTTCTGATTGATTGGTTTGGTCTAAGGAACAGTTTGCGGTGTTTTGATTTTTCATGGTAGCAAGTCTTAGTGGTTTATGTGTTAACTTATGAATGGGTTAGTGGAGGCCATGAAATGGGCTGTATGGCCTGGTGCTGTAGTACAGCATTGCTTGTTAGATGTTGTCATGGATTGTGATTGGACAGCATTAGGTGCTGTATTGGGAGCTGCATGATGCTGTAATTCATAGGATAAAAATTAGGTGGCTACGTGTTTTGTTGCATGACTTTTGTAATGATACATAAGCAGGTGACATGTAATTTGCATGAATTAGTTTTATTAGCTTGGCTAATCATATTTACAATCTGGTTTTAAGATTTAGTATTTAAACCAAATATTTAAGTAGTCTTAACTCTGTTTCTTCCAGGTTGTCATCTTATTCTTTCGCAAAATCAAAGAGAAACTTAGGCAATACCAAAATTAGCCCCAATAAGCTGAGAAATAGGACCAAAAGAAGCAGGTCACGTCATGAATATGTGATCCACGGATTCTCCTTTGAGGTAGAAGATGCATACATTAGGAGAAATAGTCAAAATTTTCCTTCTCTTTTGTAGGTTATCGAAAGTGTTTATACAATTATGCATGGTAGTCCACCTATGTTACATGGACCCAGGTACGAGTGACGGGTGAGGGTATGTGTCCAGGAGTTGGATCATCTTACCCTTAAAATTTAGGATATGGGGACCCGGTTGAAAAGTGTTCAATTTTTGGATATGGATATTTGGATTAGGCTAAACAAAAATTTCCCAATATTATATAGGTATTATTTTATATTTAATATATAAATTTGTATTATATATCAAATATTTTATTTATTAAAAATAAGGCCTTATGCCCTTCTTGCCTATATTTATATTTTTATATTAAATTTATTACTTATTATAAATTATCTCATATTATATTATGTATTAAATATTTTACTTATTAAAGGAATGCTTATGTTATGCCTTTCATTCTTATGGTTATATTATATATTATTATATTATTAGTTAGACAAGAGGGCCTTATGCCCTCGTTTTATAGACAACGGCATAAGCCCTTAGTTCTGAACATAGAAGTTCAAATAGGAGCTCTCAACAGGCGGCGTTCAACGAGAAGACGAGGAAACCACCCAGGCATGCACACCCTCTCTTCTCACTCTCTCTCTCTCTCTCTCTCCTTCCTCCTCCCTCCTTCCCATTCTCTCTCTTCTTTCTTTCTTTTTTTTTCGAAGGAACAAAGGAGGTCAACAGTGCAGCCCTCCTCACTGTCGCCCTCTCCACTCTCCTCTCTCTTCTTTCTTTCTTCATCTTCTTTTTTTTCTTTTTCTTTTTTCCAAAGCAACAGAGGCGACGGTGCGCCCCCTCCTCCCCATCGCCCTCCTCTACTCCCTTTCTCTTTCTTTCTTTCTTTCTTCTCCTATCTCTCTCTTTCCCTTCACTTGCAGCATGTTCTCTCCAAGCCTGAAAATTTTTCATGCCTGTTCTTTTTTTTTTTTTTTTGGGGCAGCACCGTGTTTGAAAATAAGGGGAAGGATCTAACACAAATCCTGTACCCTTACCCATGTTGTGTCGTGTAATGTCGACACAAGTATTTTGGGATTAGGCAAAGGGTTTGTGTAACATAGTAGTCCACAGAAAAGCCAAAATTTTATGAGGGGATGGAGCATGCCATAGGAAATAGAGGGAAAGGAGGGAGAGAAATCCTAAGATTAGAGCAAAGCTAGGCACAAACATGAACCTGGTGAAAGAACAATGACAAGAAAGAGACCAACTACGAGCATCAGGCACGGAAGGATCAATTTTTACAAGACTAAGCTCTTCCAACAAGGATGCAAGCTCCTCCAATTCCAAGCGTCGAAGACCACGACAAGATTGAACAATCCCAAGAAATAATATCCGATACCAACGGGTTTAAAAAGAGGCAAAGGTGAAGCAGTCTTGGATACTTAAGAGAGAAATGAATTCCCCCATCAACAATCATCCCAAAACTGCAAGGAGAACTTAGAATGAAGAAAGGGTTCAGCAAGGGATAAGATAGAGAAGCAAGAGCAGAAATTGCTTTCCATGGACTATTACAACAAAAGCTTGCCTAGGATTTGTGTCTCATCCGCTCCTGTGAATATTGTACTTGCTCACAATGACTTTATGCCACAAAGACTTGTTTTCTCTTCAAATCTCCATACTTTGCCAATGGGGTGGTAAAATAGAGATTTCCCAATCCTAAACACCCTTGACTTCCTCTCAAGCTTAACTTGCTCTATCTCACTAAGTGATCTCTTCTAGTCTCTTCCTTCCTGCAAAAAGTCTTTATGTAATTTTTCTAGATTGCTCGTCACCTTGATCAAAGCCCTAAAAATGGGTGGAAAGTAAACAGGAAGGTTCGTTGGGGATGCCTTGATCAAGGTGATTCTACCCCCAAGGGAAAGGTAATTCCTCTTCCAACGTACTAATTTTCTTGGTCTTTTTCTACTATCGGATCCTAGAAAATTTTCACCTTTGGCTTGGCCCCAAAACCCAAAGGAAGAGCAAGATAAGTGATGGGCCAATCCTAAGATTGACAACCCAACAATCGAGCACAATCCTCCAAGGCTGATATATCATTTGGATACCTAACATTCTACTATTCTAAAGGTTCACTCTAAGGCCAGAGAGAACCTCAAAACATGTTAGGGCACATTTCAACCAAAATTGCATATGTGAGACTGGAAGACTAGACCCATCAATATGAAGACCTAAAAAACGCAACACTCTCTACATAAAATAACTAAAAGCCTTATATCCTTTGGTGGTTAGCATGAGGTGTAAGGGAATACTGATGGCTGTTTGTTACTTTTATTGAAAATGCTTTCTTGGATGTAGTCTTGGACTCATCCCATTCCTCATGGGATGTGCCCCAATCTCTATACCTCTTTCATCTTTTTATATTATATAATATAATATATCTCTCATTTTACTTATAAAAAAAACACATAAGACCTAAAAGAATAGAACCAAGCATGTGAAAATTTAACTCCTAAAAGTTATAAAAAGAACCATACATCACAAATTATAATGATAAATAGGAGCCATTTCAACTAAAGTTAGGGTTTTCAACAAGTCGAGCTAGCTCAATCACAGCTGATGGAGACCAAGTTTAAGCTCAATAAATAGGCTCATGACCCAAGCATAAGCTCGAAAAAAAGTTCATTTCCTTAACGAGCTTATATTTAAGCTTGGATATGCTCAAATTGGCTTGAAAATAAAATATATGACAAGTGTAGTTATCTTCAGTCAATTTTACCCTTAATTATAATTTTCCTTTCTACTCTTGCTATTTACATTGTCACCACAAAACTAAAGTTATATTGCGTAAACTTTCTTGAATGTGCCACATGCATGTACTAGAGAAAAATATCTACAAAGAAAATTTGGCTTTTTCTTGAGCAAGCAAGGTACCATGTTATGAAGCAATCTACTACAAATTTCTTGTTTCCTTTTGATTTTAAATATCTACAAAGAAAATTTGGCTTCCATCTTTCTTTTAATTTGGCTAAATGATCTATAGGATCCTTTTAGAAGCATATACCAAGTAAAGATTTTAGGTAATAGCCTATAAAGTCAACAAGTTGAAAAGCTTTGAACTTCCACATGAGAACTCAAACTTTGACTTGGTCGAGTTGGTTAACAGAGACTAGATATAATGGTTTCAATGCATCAAAGTATAATTGTTGACACCTTTCAAAATTCGTACTTGATATAAATTCTACATTACTATCATCCAAGATTCAAAAGCCTATATCTTGTAATTTGGGTGCTGCAACAGGGCATGCAGTGCAATGAACAGACTTCTTGACTAGATTTATGCATTAGTGCAATTGGATTTGTAAGATCGCAAGTTTTTTCCAAACAAAATACCCCTGAAATTTACCATTATATTATCAATTTATAACATTAACCCAATCTAGACAACCTATTTTACCCATTACCATCTTTTCAGGCCATTGGATTTTTTGGTTCTCAAGGCAAAAATTTATTGAAAAGTAATTGTAACAAAATGTTGTGTTATAAATGTGCATAGACTATGGAGGTGAGAAAGTGTAATGTTGATATACATGCAGGAGGGCATTGAAATGAACATAACAATTTTTAATACCAATAAACATCACGCAACCTCTTTGATAGGTAAATAGATATGCTTTATAAGGTTAAATTTGTCCGAAAATTATTCAAGGTAGTTTTTATAACAAAATTTTGCAGGCTGTGAATATAAATATTTATAGTTGGAGAAAATGCAATTAAAAGTATATTTTTATGGGGATAATGAGAATTTCCTCAAAACTTATGACTTCGGATACATATATATGTCTATATGTATATATGTATATGTTGTTGAGCTTAAAACTAAAACATTTACTCTATAGTTTTAATTCTTTCTGAACATTATATATCCCAATTAATGGATTTTGTAGAGCTATCAATAACAAGCTAGCAACCCATGTGACCCAATAGAATTATTGCATCATGACAAGCTATTAACAAGTCAGCCTAAGCCTAAAATTAGACCGAAAATTTATACCAGCAATCCTTACTGTGTAGTCTAAAAAAGGATAGCTTTTAATGAGCTTGAGCATAGTTTAAGCCTTACTCATTGAGAGCTAAAGGGAAAGTACTTGTTTGCATAACAGTGGAAACAGCACTACAGTATAAACTAGCAGTCTAGTTGCTCATCTCCAAAAACTTAGATAATTGGTTCCTCATACTAGCAAAAATCTGTCACTTACCACCCCATGAATTCATGATTAAAAAAAAACATAACAATTTGACTCATCTAATCCCAGGCACTATGGAAAGCTTATAAATATTGTTAGGCAGTTGACAATCATCTATCAACATCAGAGCACAAATTTACTTTACTATAACTATTTTAACGGTTAACTAGTATGCAAATCTTTCATTTAGATCTGATAAATAAATTGACTTCTTCCCCCTTTTAATAAGTTTTATTGAAAACAAATATTAACATCAATTAGTCAAAATACAAACATCAGATTGCATTAATGGGCAATAATATCAGTTACAATAATCAGAGAAAAATCAGAACAACCATCAAGTTCACTTATTACACTCCCTACTCTGCTATCTATTAGTTAAGCTAATAGAAACAGTAATATGCCATTGAGAAAAACACACTTACAGTTGATTCATGTCGAATGCGACGTGGCTGGGAGACCAACTTCTCATAGTCTTCCTGCAAGATGGACAATAATAACATTCTTCTTTAGCAGGCAGACAAAGAAGCATGTCTATTTCTAAAAGAAATGCCAAACTAGATAGATAAGCATGAAGCCAAGAGATGTGACATTTTCTTCTAGAATGCTTAAAAAATTCTCACAAGATATTCACATGTTCAAAAAGCCTGAAACAATTATAAATTATGTATCAAAAACCATTTTTCACTTGTTATGCAGAAATAATTTTTTAACAGTCATCAGCCAAAGCAGAACAAGAATACTTAAGACACTTACCACCCCGGATGTAAGAGGCCTCTTATTTGCTAGTACAATGCAACATCCCAAATCAACAACCCGATTGAGGACTCCAATGGTCTCAGAACTGGCAGAGCAATCGACAAATGCCAAGCCTGAATAGGAAAATGGAGAATAATTGCTGCCATTGTGACTGACAAAGTGAATACTTAGAAAGAAAGTATAGCCAAATAGCAAATTCTAGCTTCAGTTTCAAACTACCCTGACAATATAATCTGCTGAAGTAAAAACTGCAAAGTCTGTACCACTCAATACTTAAAATATTATACACGAAGTCAAATAAATATTCCAATGTTTTATATGCCTTATCAGATTGTGTTCAAAAAGGAATATGATCCAAACATATCAAAATTACAAAATAAAGTCTGAGCTCAGACTTACTACGAACCAGTTGATCTCCCCAAGAGGGCTGCAATGTCAATGATTTTTCTTGTTGATTCCAAATTTGTGAATGTTTGGCATTCCCCTAAACCATACCACCAAATGAAAATCAAGAATGAATGAGAAAATATAAAATAAAAACTTTTATTGGGGTTTTTTAATTTTGTTTTTTATTATCACTACAGGATTACATTATTCCGACAAAAAAATTAGAGAACTTTGCAAAAGAAGACTTAATTCCTTATAACTCGTTAAATTAATTTTACTTGAATGCCAAAGAAAGGAATGTAAAAGTTAGGGCTTCAAACTCATTAAAACAACTAATAGACTCACCAAAACAACTGAGCCTTGAAAGAGAAGAGCCAGACAACTTCACGGAGTGAATTTCCAACAAAAATGTGTCATCTAACTCCCTAGTAAACACATCAGATGCAACAACCAACGAATTGCTGTCACATACTCCTACAACTCGTAACCGAAGTCCCTAATTCACAAAAGAATGAAATTTTCAAATAAAAAATTTCCCAGCAGAAATGATAATGCAACCAGTACTTGGGAAGACCATAATTTGATTACAAGAGAGAAAAAAGAAAAATAAATAAACAATAGGTCTTACTTAGGACAGTTGCCAAGAAATTGCAAGCCTTTGTTTCAAAAGTTTCATGTTGGCAAATTTGAATACATCATATATATATATATATATATATATATATATATATATATATATATATATATATATATATATAAAGTTGCTACCGAAGCCAGATCATTCCTCAATCCAGAAAGAAGCCACTTTATTGTTTGAATTATATAACCATAGAACCCAACTCAAAAAATCAAAAACATTATTTACAAACCAAGTATCATAAGAAAAAAACAACATTATTAAACTAAAACAATTATCAATAGGTCTAAAAAGAATATAATGCATACCAAAATATATATGTGATTCTCATACCCATTATAATGAAAAAAATATTCTATATAATTTTAACAGGTGATTCTATTTCTTTAAAAACCGTCCATCTCAAAACCAAGTAACAGTCATTCAACCATCCAGTATGGTATGTGCTTTACAATATCGATCCTAAAAATCTATTCTCCGCAGATTTTTATGCTGTCACCAAAACACGTCTCTTCTGCTTATACAGAAGAAAGTGAAAGATAGGTAGGTTAAGAGTCCTTTTAAATCAACTTCAATTTTATTCATTGTGAATACCAACAAGGTGAAATTCAAAAATTAATCAGGAGTGAAGATCATAAATAGCATACTTACAAATAAATAATTATTAGTTATGTCAAGGATATAGGCTTTGGTTTCTTATTCCTTCCAACAAATTCTCGCGTATCCAGAACATAAAATGAGCATTCATTGGTTCTCATCATACTTCATCTCTGCTTTCAGTTCCATGATTCAGATGTAAGAATGACAACATGAAATTAAAGTTGAAGTGGTAACTGTGGAAAAGGGAGACCCATAAGAATACAAGTATTCAAGAACCCAACTTTCTATTTATTTCTATTCAAACTGATTTCATCAACCCAAAGAAACATACCAAATTGAAACGAAGCATGAAATGACTGTTAATATATTCTCCACTTCTTTTAATCCCCGTTTCCCTTATGGATAATCAGATGGAAAAATGGTAAATAAACTCAAAGTTAATGCATCCGTTTGAGGCAATCCCGCAAGAAACCAAGCACACAGAAACCCAAATTTGTATTATTCGAATCGATTTCCGAAACATAAAACTGGTAACTCAATCAAAACCGAAAGATGGATAGTAAAATGAAAACGAAGCACTATAAAAGACCCCACTGTTCCTGGTTACTACTAGAACTGCAATCACTCCTATCATTTGTACCAATTGGGTTCGAGGTTTACCTGCTTGGCATGAAGAGATCTGCAGTTGACGATATGTTGGAGGAGTTGTCGCCCAACCCCTCCACAACCCATCAGAAGCAAGGGAATGAACTTCATTGTTCCTGTCTTTAGTTCTTTCCCCGCTGTCCGAGCAGGGCTTTCAGTTTTTAGAACAACCAGTGATGGCACTTCCGAAGGAAATCGGAGAACATACAAGGAGTTCAAATAGGGGAGAACACAAGGGGAAATTCACTTTTAGTGATACTTTGTAAGAATAATTAAAATTCAGTCAGCACTATTCTTGAATTTTATATTTGAACATATCTTTGTCAACATAATTAACTTTTAGTAACATTACAGAACAAAATGTAATGTGCTGAGAATGCCCTTGTATGTACTGAGAATGCCCTTGTCGAATGCCCTTGTCTCATCTACAGGAGGAGAGAAAAGGTCTCAATTAAAGGACTTGCAAAATACTTAAGGGTATGTTTGGATCACAGGAATTTGAGGGTAGGAATTGGAATTCACAGTTAAGAATTTCAATTCTTGTGTTTGGTTGACCAATTCCCATGAGAATTGAAATTCACGTGGGAAAAAAAAGACACCAAATTCCCATGATTCATGAGAATTACAATTTATACCTATAAGGTGTTTTTTACAGTTCTCATTAAACATAAGAATTTTATTATCATTGATTTTTTGAAAGATGGCTCATTTTCATTTTTTCCCATAACATAAGAAATGTAGCTGATCAAAGTATAATTTAATATTTAAATTTAGAGAGAGAAAACTCTAGAAAGAGTGGAATGCTCTAGAGTGAGAAAACCTTGAAAGAAAACTCTAGAAAGGGACTCTAGATAGAGAAAAAGAAGGTTCTAGAGAGAATTTTAGAATGAGCAATACTTTAAAGAGAAGATCTAGAGATAAGGTTCTAGAGAGAGAAAACTCAAGAAAGAGAAGGAAAATGATCTAGAGAGAGAAAATAGAGAACTATAGAAACAAGAGAATGCTTTAGAGAAATAAAATCTATAGAAAATTCTAGAATGAAAATTCTAAAGAGAGAATTTTAGAGAGAGATAATACTCTAAAAAGAGAATCTTAGAGAGAAAATTTTCTAGAAAGAGAATTATAGAGAGAAAATTCTCTAAAGAGAATTTTAGAGAAAGGAATGACTTAAAAGAAAGTCTAGAGAAAAGGTTCTAGAGATAGAAACTCTAGAAAGAGAAGGGTTATAGAGAGAGAAAATAGATAACTATAGAAAGAAGAAAATGCTTTAAAGAACGAATATTTAGAGAAAATTCTAGAGTGAAAATTCTCTGAAGAGAGAATCTGAGAGAGAGAACACTCTTGAAAGAGCATCCTAGAGAGATAAAATCTTATAGAGTGAAAACTTGTAAAAAAATCTTTTCTAGAGTGAAAATTCTCTAGAGAATTTTAGAGAGAGAAAACATTCTAGAAAGAGAATCTTATAGAGAGAAACCTATATAGAGAAAATGATTTCTAAAGTAAAAATTCTATAAAGAGAGAATTTTAGAGAGAGAAAATACTCTAGAAAGAGAATCATAGAGAGATAAAATCTTCTAGACAGAGAATTATACATAGAGAAAACATAAATAGAAAAAATCCTTTCTAGAATGAGAGAATCCTAAAGGAACTCTTTTTAGAAAGAGATTTTAATACATAGGAATTGAAAATACTCTAGAAAGAGAATCCTCATGAAATCCTTTTTAAAGAGATAAAAAAGAGAATTATAGTGAGAGAAAACATATATAGAGAATCTTTTCTAGAGTGAAAATTCTCTTTTTGTAGAATTTTAGAGAGAAAAATTATAGAAATAGAATTAAAGAGAGAAGATCCTAGAGATAGAAAATCATCTTGAAAGAAACTCGAAGATAAGAAATAAATAAAATTAATACAATGTTAGCTCAAATTATATATGTTTTGATATATGTAAGCATTACGTAAGATATAAAGAAAAAATTTTGAATTCCCTAATACCAACCAAACAATAGAATTTTAATACATAGGAATTGAAAATCATAAGATTTATAATTCATGTGCATTTCAATTCACATGTATATTTGAATTGTTGTCATTCAAAAGATACCCTAAGAAGACTTGTACAATTATAAGGTGACTTATATCAATCAATCAAATGACTTGTATAATATTTGTATTAATTTATGTCTGTAGAGACTTTTACCTCTTTACCAAATGACTTGTACAATTATAAGGCAACTTAGAAGTTGTATTAAAGGTACAAGTCATTAAATAGAAAGGTATAAGCCTCTCTATAAGCGTACAAGTTAGTACATAGTGTTGTACAAGTAAATTGATAGAATGTACAAGTTATTTGATTGAGTGGTATAAGTTGCCCTATAACTGTACAAGTTCGCATATAGTATTGCGCAAGTCATTTGATAGAAAAAAGTATAAGTTATTATATAATATTATACTAATCAGCAATTTATACAAGTCACCCTATAGCTGTACGAGTCAGTACATAGTATTGTACGTCATTTAATAAGGAAGTATAAGTAACTATAGGCATACAAGTTAATGTATGGTATTGTACAAATCAATTGATAGAAGGTACAAGTTATTTGATTGAGTGGTACAGGTCACCCTATAAATATACAAATCAGTACATAGTATTTGTAAAATTCATTTTGATAGAGAGGTATAAGTCCCTTTATATTAGTACACAATGTTGTACAGGTCAATTAATAAAAGGTATAAGTCATTTGATTGAGTCGTATAAGTCCGTACATAGTATTATACAAGTCATTTGGTGATGATGTATAAGTCTATGTATAGGCATACAAGTTAATACATAATATTATACAAGTCATTTGATTGAGTGGTACAAGTTGCCTTCTAATTGTACAAGTCAATATACAATATTATACACGTCAATTGATAAAAAGTACAAGTATTCTTTAATATTTTACAAGTCATTTGATTGAGATTCTCTCTCATCTCTTAATTGAGACAACGGAATTCTCGGTACACAGTGTGCCGTAGCATTGAAAAGTCACTAAAAGTTAAATATTTTGATAAAGCTGTGCTGAAATACAACGCTGAAATAGCGATGACTGAATTCTAATTATTTTAATAAATTACCACTAAAATTTAATTCTCTAAGAACACGAAGACAATTTAGTCTTGTGTTTTTTTTTTTGTTAAGCTTGTAGTCTTGTTGTTTAGAGGTGAGGGTAAAACAGTTTCATTAATAAAGATCAAACGTACATAACATAGGACAAAGCCCAAAGGAGAATAACTGAGAAAACATTAACACAAAAGGTGCAATGAAACATGGTTTCTCGAGCCCCATCGAAACCGGTAACAGCTACTTTTGCAAATAGATAAGTGGCCGTAGCCACAAACACCAATGGATAACCGTTGGGAATGACTAAGATTGGGTTCGCAATAAGGTAGATTGATACTCTATCAAAAAAAAAAAAAAGGTAGATTGATATTCCCATGACATGTTGCGATAAAACATAAGGTACAGATGTCAAGGTGTGAGTGGTAGGAAATATGAATTTCTGGATCACTTCTTTCGAAGAAGGTGCCATATTTAATATGAATCGCATGAAATTGCTATAATGTAACATACGGTGAAAGAGAAAGAGAGAGAGAGACATATATATTGGCATTTTAGCTGAACACCATCCTCCACGTGGTGGAGGAGAGAGAAAGGAAGGCCCCCCACCCCCTTGCCACTGCCGCCTACAATTGCTCTTCCCTCTCAACCACTATTCTTCTTGTGTCTTCTTCACTTCTTGATGGTCTACAATTGCTGTTCCCTCTCAACCACTAATCTTCTTGGGTCCATGATCTCGGGTTGGTTTTCTCAACACGTCTCTCATGTGTTGGCAAGTGTGGGTGGGGTCAAAATACAATTCAATGGTGATCTTTTAGATCATCCAATTATAAAGGAAGCATTATTTGTCTCGGTAATTTCCTCTAGATCAAGGATAATTTTCCCTTCTCGTTCCAAATTCATAATCTTTTCTTTAACATTTCTCTATGAGATGGCTTGCCACATGATGATATGTACAATATTGTGGGTCATCAATACGTCGTACCTTTTCAAGATGCTTTGGTAATGGTAACTCAATGATTCCCTCTACGATGAGATTTTCTAACATCCCTGAAACATCTAAATCCGGAAGGGGATATCCTTTCTCTTGTAGCTCCTTGAGCATGGGTCGATGCCTCTACTTTTCTTGTTGAGGTTCGACCTCCTTTTCTTGTTATTGCTGTTCTTGCCTAAGATTTTCACCAAGGCTATTGTGATTGCCATAGACTTTTTGGAATTCCTTTCTTGATTTCCTTATTTTCTTTTCATTCATCATGAAAGGGAGGATTGTTGTAGCCATGACTAGAGATGCTGAGCTCCATATCATAGGCTCGAGTAGCCAATTCCTCAAATGTGCGGGGTTTGATCCCTTGAAGTATGTATAGGAGTCCCCAGTGCATCTCTCAAACACACATTTTAATAGCTGAAACTTTTGAGAGCATATCATTGTAATCAAGGTTTAATGGCTATCAATGTTAGATGTAGTCAATTATGGGTTCATCTTTCCATTGCTTTGCATTAGTAAGCTTTATCATGCTCATTTTTTGCCGGGTACTATAAAATCTATTACAAAATCCATGTTCCATTTGTTCTTAGCTATCGATGGATCCTGATCCCAAGTTAACATACCAATCAAAGGCCTTTCCCTTGAGGGAACAAAAGAATTGCTTGACTAGAAAATCTCCATCGGTTCTGACATTGCTGCAACTCTAATTGAAATGCACAATATGTTTTTAGGATTGGCTTTTCCATCAAATAGTTAGAAATTTGAAGGTTGATAGCCTATGGGTATTGGTATGATGTCAATCTGTTGGGTGTATGGCCTTGAGTACATTAAAATAATTTAAGGTACTCCACCATCAGTGCTTTGAGTATGTTTGTTATCATGTCCTGCAGTTGTTATAGATAGAGAAACCAATGTAGTTGATTGAATGAGTTGGTTAATGTCTTTTGATTGCTAATTTGGACACGACCACAAGTATATGGATCGTGATAAGTAGAATAGAGCAAACAAGGTGTCGTATCCACAAGGAGGAGATTCAAATACCAATTAATCAAATTTCCTATATTATTTAAACAATTCCAAATCTTAATGATAAATTTCTAGAATGATAAAATAGAAATAAATTAGTAAATTCAAAAGTAAGAAATCAAATATGAATGAGTTCTAGGATTTGGGTTTCATCAATTGGATTCTTTCAATGAATTTACATATGATCGCTTGCATTAATTCTTTGTTAATTAAAATGACTGAATTCCCATGTGCATGTGTTATCCTCTTTCAAGGTATAACATCTATACCTATATTAATCCTACGTCTACTGTCATGATCATAGTAATTAAAATAGGTTCATTAAGATCTTTGGAAGTCTTAATTGAGAGTCACAAGGGTGTGTGAATATTTCTAAACTTCACTACCCAGGTTTGATGAATTCACCAACTAATATTGAATTTCCACTCTCGCTCCATCATTCAATATCTTAAATATGCAAGCAATGGCCAATTAATTGCAAAAATAAAATCCGAAATCACCAAATTTAATCAACAAAGAATGTGTCACAATTTCATATGCAAATTAAAATCCAAAATTCAATGATTACATCCAAATCCTAGAATAAAAACACTAGCCACTCATGTCTAACAAAATAATCCAACAACCATCAAAATATGAATCCAACATCAAAGTTCTACAATCAAATATCAAAGCAACAAAGAAAAATAAGAAGATGAAGAACTCTTGTCTGTAGAAGCCAATCCTTGCTACAAAAATCGCCCCTCTTCTTGCTTCTCCCAAATCCTTCTGCTCAAGTCTCTTCCTTTCTCTTCAAAGTCCAATCCCCAGCCCAAAAAACGTCACCCTATTTCTCCTTTTTTTTCTCTTTGAAAACTTCCTTTCCATAAGCCTAAATCTCTCGATCAAAGCACTTTTTATTTTTTTTTTCTCTTGAGATCTACTAAATTAGAAGGTTTCTTGATGCAGTTTGCAACTAAATTTAGAGCACAGAAACAACTTCAATTGGAGTGGGGTCCTTCATGAAAGTTTTAGGAAAACTTCTTAGCTTTCCAAAACATAACCTTGCAAATTTTCGAGTTCTACAACTCCAGATATGGGCCAAATACCAAAACAGGTCTGGGCTGCAACTGTTTTCTGGGCAGATTCATACCTCTCTGTTCTTGCTAATTTTCAGCATTCAAGATGACAAAACTGGGTCTTGGGCTCTTCACAAAAGTTATAGATCTTTGTCTTAGCTTTCAAACAAGCTAAACAAAATTTGAAACCGAGGTCTGTAGCTCCAGTTATAGCCCAAATACTGAGCAGTACTCTGTATTGATTGGGTCAACCCAATAAATTTTTTGCTCATGGCACTAGCTCGAATTTAACCTTTTTCCTTAGCCCAAATTTAGCTTGAATCATTAGTTAAAGACCTGTAAAATGTCAAGAATTCCCAGAAATTAAATAAATGTAAAAGACATACAAAATTCTAATTAAATGTCCTAATAAACCTACAAAACACTCTAAAATCACAAAATATGACTAGAAAGATGTGTGAATTAATTTCCCACATTATCGTTATTTGAAACAATACTTTGAGGTTCATCAATCGCCAGAGTAACTTAGGGTGTATAACTAGGAGGATGGCTTGAACCTGGGCTTGATTTTCCAATGTTTTGCATCTCCAACTTGTTTTTAAGAGAGGAAATTTGGAGATCATTTTCCTTTATTGTCTTTGTGAGTTTGGCAATGGCTTGAGCCATTGCTATCAACTATTCTTCAATCATGTAGGCACCAGTCATCATGATGGGCATGCCTATCCAAAATGAGGAAGTCAAGAGATCATAATCTTTCATGGGAAACTTCTTTATTGGGGTACCGGCCGATGATCCAGAGTGCAAGCTCGTACTTGAGTTTGCATCCGATACCATGTTAATGCTTTGCCTCAAGACATAAATTCATTTGAGAGAATAGGAAATTTTCCTATATTGATGCCTCCGTCTCTCTTTGCTCCCAAGTAAGCCAATGAAATGAGATACTTAGTTGGAGCAAAGGCTTTAGTCACCTTTACAAGAAGCATCAAGAAGTGGTTGGCAAATCGGCTAATATATTAGTGTTTTTGGATTTGCTTCGAGTTTTAGGGCCTTCCAGATTGTTTCCTCTCGTAGATGAAGGCGAGTTTGTAGCATCCCTATAATTGCAAACAGTCTGAATCTTCCTTGAAGCCATAGGAAACTTGTTGATAATTTGATTGTACTAGAAAGAGTTAAGTGGCAAAGATGTCACTAGGTATGCCAGAAATTGTAGACACAAATTTCGTGTTTGAAATAAAAGACAGGAAAATGTGCAAACAAAAAACAATTTGTAATAAACAATTAAGTACAGATTCTCCTAATCCTTGATGAGTCTTTGGCCAACGGGCTACATGGGATTAATGTTGAACCAAACTTAAATATTCGATTGAGGATTCCAAGGGCTTGTTCTCGAACCAGATATGATTGTATGATGATTTTCCTTTGTCGTGATTGTGATTTGTCTTCTATTTTCTCAAATTATGGGTGAGAAAAGAGAGAATGGTGTGAAATTGATGTAGGCTTGAATGAGTTTTTCCAAGCCTATGAATCTTTGCAAAGTTTCTCCAAGCTTTAGGCAAGTCTTCTAGAACTTGGATTCTCCCGTTTCTTCTCATTGAAGTCCTCTATTCATAGGCAAAGGTTGTAAGCACTTGCCTTGATTTGAGGACCTTCTTTAATTGATAATTTCCTCATGAAGGTATGCCCTTTTTGGCAGCTATTTGAATTAATTGAAGCATGCTATTTTGTGAGATTCCTTCCCTTTGAATTTTGACATATATTTGAGTATTAGATTATTTCTTAATTAAGATTCAAATGGTTGTGGCTTTCTTTATTTAGATTGTCACGTTGTATTACCAAAAACTTATTTTATTTTGGTAACACATGTGAGTAATAATTTTTCCTTGAGGGCCCATGTATGGCTAATGGACCGGATTTGTCGGTTTTTTTTTTTGTCTTAGCTTGTATCTTATAATTTACAGGTTGGACCAGCACCTTGCTTAAACCAACTTGGTTTCTTTTGTTGCTAGGTTAAGCTTGGGCCTTGGATTTGGTTTCCTTATCAAAGTCAATTTCTTTGAATCTTTTGACTTAGGTGACACAAAAATTTTAGTGTCTATAACTACATGAGTTTACAATTTTAACACACCCCACCAAAAGAGAGAAAAAAAGGAAAAAAAACTAGTTTTATGGCTATTGGGGGTAAATTTGTATTATCACTAAAAAAAAAAATTTACTACATCTAAAACGGCTAGCTATTGGCGTATCTGCATACCGGGCTAATTGTTGGGTCAACCCACCATGCCTAGTGCGTTGCCATGTGTACCAATACAATGGGTGGGCCAGCATGATGTGCCATGGCATGCCCAACCATGCCGGGTTATGCCTAAGTGGGCCAATGGTTCGAGGTCAGCTAGGATAGCACGACTTTAGTCCTTGGGCCATGCCGTGTCATGCCTTGACGGTGTTGTGCCTATAATCATGCTGCCATCCCAATCCATTTGACAGCCCTACATGCGTACAATTCTTATCAACGTCAATATTTCATTTTTATAGTAGTAGAGGACAATACTGCATTTGTCGTTTTGGAAAGAATATGGTGGCAAAGGTGTAACGCCCCGGATCCAAGTTACATAGAGAAACCATAACTCATCTCCGGAGGTTAATATATAACACAGGATCGCAATATCAGAGTGAAGGAAAAACATGAATACAACAATAACTATGAAATCAGAGTACGCTAAACAAATCCCAAATTGAAATAAACTCACATGACCAAGTAACTACCTGCAAGTATGGTCCTCTCCAGGAGCAGCTGAAAACAAAACAAAACAATACAGAATGAGATACGAATATCCTAGTGAGTAGCACATGCATGCACAAAACCATTTAATTCATTTCTAAAACATTCCACGGTTACAAACCATATACAATGATGATAACATGAATAATCCGATGAAACTTCAACAATCCAATTTATATTAGTGCTGAAATCCATCATGTAAACCCAACAATAACGTCGGTAACAAAACACCAATCTAACCGTAAAATCACATATAACTAGGTAACAACATATCAATGAAATCATAATTTCAACAACTCAATAGATATATGTTTGTCCCAACAAGTATCGTCGTAACAAATCACATCATAGCCATGACCACACCTCCAAATGTATATCCGGCCTACTCAGGGTTTCGGATATTGAAATGGCGGCCTACTCAGGGTAACGTCATCCAATGCAGGCCTACTCCGGGTATCGGCATTGACAACACTGAACCACACAGGATCACGATGCTGCTTTACACCGGCAGAAGAAATACCAATACCAAATAACCGATAAACCACATTCACTGAACTACAAATACCAATAAACCAGTGGATAGAATATCTCATGCCAAATAAATCGAAATCCATCATTGGTTAATGTCATGTAGTTGCTTAGCTTGGTTAATCAACATGCCAGAGCGACATCCACAGCTCCATGTACACAGTTTCGAGCTACTCAGGGTATTGGAAACTCTAAAATGATGGCCTACTCAGGGTATCGTCATCCAATGCCGGTCTACTCCGGGTATCGGCATTGACAACCAGGCCTACTCATGTGCTCTACATCGGTCGTGGCAACACTCCATGGCCATGCCATTACACCAATAGAGTATATACATCACATTACTAAATTTAGACTCTGGATCCAGGACAAGCTAAACCAACAGTAAATATAAAACTAGCAAATCAACCCAACATGTTTTCCATCATGTAAAACTGACATATAGATCAACATGTTCAAGTGCATAACATGGGTCACTCAGGACCAGCTTACTCCCTCATGGAGTCCTCAAAGTAACTTCTCAAATAATTTCCCAGAACAGAATAAGAGATGATTCTAAACCGGCCACCCATATAAAACAATATTCAAGTAAATCATTCCTGAAGTGCACCGTGCATTCAAAGATGAACTAGCATAATAGTGTAGATGAATTTCAGCAAAACAAATATAGTTTTAAAACTGACTTTTCAGAAGTAAACACATTATATAGAAACAATTACAGCATCCAAACTTCGATTAAACATAAATCCGCAAAACAGCTCTTAGATTCTCAATTTCGCTTTCATAATTCAAAATATTCTAAGTCTAAAAAGCAATTAATTTCGAGAAAAAAAGTTTTGGAACTCAAAATATTCTAAGTTTAGTTTAAAACGTTGACTTTTGGTGTATAATTTTTCTAGACAAATCTACAAGGAGTTTCAGGCTCAAATTTTGTAGTCTAATGAAGGGTGAACCAATATTCTGGAATTTTATGGGCTTTTAAGTCACTCATCTGGGTATCAAACTCAAAACGGGGTTTTTGATAAAAATCGAAAAAACTGGAAATTTAGGCATGAACTGGAAAGTTGACTTTTTATTGGCTAGGAATTAGACTTTGGAAGTATTTTTATTGGTTCCAAATGGGGGGGTAAAACCTTATTTACATGTAAAGACTTAAGTAAATTGAGCAATAAATACACAAGACATTTACTTGAATGTCTTTCATGTAATAAGGGTGCTGTTTTCAACAATTAAAACTCATTTGATCCTAAAAACACTAAGTTAGTTCCCATAGGTTAGCTTTTATGAGGTAAAACTATCAAATTCTGGGTATATACAATTTGCCGCATTTAGTGTCAAAATTGGGTGGGTGCGCTGACCTCAGGCCCCTTGGTGCCAGGTCGGTGGACCCTAAATTCTCTATGCGCCAAGCTGCCGCCAAGTACAATTAGTTGGTGGCAACCCAGCGGATGCTCCCCTGAATTTCCCGATACATGTTTTGTTCACTGCTATTTCAATCTAACCAAGACTGACATAAAATCAAAACTCTACAACCACTCTCTAATGCTCATAACACCTATAACAACCATTTAGAATCAAATCGAATTTAATCCTACCAAGATCATGCTCTATATTCAAAAATCTATTCAAAAATCTACTCGTAATATCAATTTCAATCGCTAATAACACATATAGCATATAATCTCGATTAAACTCATGCATTCGGTTTCAATACATGAAGGAAAAGTGATGCTACTCACCTGATTCGAATACCTCAAGCTCAGCAACTCCAAGGCTTTCACTAAGCACCAACGGCAGCGATTCTCACTCCAAAATCTCTGCTGCTCTCCTCCAATCCCAATTCCTCCGCCTAAAAGTTCCAGATCTAAATAGATCTTGACAAACTCTTGCTTCCTCTATCATTTTGCTTATGATCGACCAAGTTAAAACCTCCTTACCTGATCTACTGATCGCACAGACAAATCGGCCGAACCTCTGAAATCTCCAGCCGCTACAGACCTCCGACCGATTTGAGCGAAACCCTAGAACTTCAACACAGCTCCTATTTATAAGCTTCCGATGGCGCTCAAATGCCAAACTTAAAATCATGATCTGCTGTGCACTCACCCACAGCAGCCTCTTCCTACCTAACAATTCCTTAACATCCGATATTGTGATTTGCCTCTTTGCCTAATCGCCTACCTTAGCACCTCATTAACTTATAATAAATTTTAATACATATTATCATTAATTATCCAAATTATTTTCATAATCACCACTTAACTTAGTTTACAACCTTCTTCACCTAGTTTAGTAAAATCTCCAAAATACCCCTTTCACTCTACACCTTCAAACCCACGGCACCGGCCCGTCCCTAAGACCTACTTATGGGCCCAATATAACCTGATAAACACAATTTCCTAGGCAATTACAATGTAATCATCAGAGTGCATAAGTTAAAGAAGCATGGAATAAAAATTTTCCATCTAACAAAAGGTCATCCGTATAATAACTCCAAAAGATATGATATCTAGATACAAAAAGGCCACTAAGATGTTTACTATCTCTTTTTCTTATGTACAATCATATACAAAAGTAACTCTCAAGTTTATAATCCAAAAAGGAATAAGTACGTGCCCAAACCAAAGAAGTCCTACTATGGGTAATAATATTAATCCTCAGGCCTATATTCTGGCTCTCCCCTTGGCTCTACCCCAATATTATGCTCACATGGAGGATCTGAAAATAAAACCGGTAAAACAAAACACACGTGAGACCTAAAGTCCCAGTAAACAGCAAACATGCATGTATAGAAACAGTTTATGCAATTTTATAACATCATGATAATATTCACAAACATAAAGCACAAATCTCAAGTCAAAATATCTCAATCGAATAGTGCATGAAATCAGTTCCATAAAAGCAATCAAATACTGTAAGCCTGTCTTGGTAGGACTCGTGTGTTAGTGTGTCTATAAATCGAGATAACCACCCTTAGCCGATTTGTCACCTCACGCCTCGAAGGTAGAAGCCGCGTACGGTCATCACCCCAAGTGGAGCACCCATGCATGGGCTGGCAAGAACAACCCAGTCAACTGTAACCATCCAACCATAACACATACACAAGGAGACCTCGCCAATCCCACACGGCGGTATGGGTTGAGACAACCCAGTCAACTACGATTATAACACACACACAAGGAGACCTTGCCGATCCCACATGGTGATACGGGTTGTTGTAGCTCACTATCCCACAAGAAAACCTCACTGATCCTACACGGTGGTACGCGAATGTGGCCCAGGTGTTATCTCGACAAGCCATCACTAATATACTAATTAGATTGATCATGGATCCATAACCATCTTTATGCCCACTAGACTCAACACAAACTAATGTTAAACCATTAAAATAACTTTTGTAAAACCAATCTCATAAAAGCACCACTTGCCTAAAGTACAAAACCATATCAAGTGAACCTCATGTTCATTTTCCTTCAAATCCCTAGGCCTCATTGCCTTTCGGGTTACCATGGGCTCTTAGCCCCTTTGCAAGTCCACAAGAAGCCTCAGCTTCATCATTAAAATCACAAAAGAGTTCTCAACCTCGCTTTCATAAATCCAAATCAATCAAAACAAATGTCACAAATCCTCAAAATACATATTTGTTGAGTGGGATAATCTTAGGATTCCTAATAAAGACACCATACCAAAAATCAATGGATTCCGAGACAAAAAGTTTTGGACCTTGAAGTCTGGTTAAAAACGTTGACTTTTGGGTATATAATTTTTCTAGACAAATCCATGAGGAGTTTCGGGCTCAAATTCTGGTTGTAGTCTAATGAAGGGTAAACAAATCTTCTGGAATTTTATGGGTTTCCGACACTCATTTGGGTATCAAACTCAAAAAGTGGCTTTTGATGAAAATCGGGGAAAATTGGAAATTTAGGCATGAACTGGAAAGTTGACTTTTTATTGGTTGGGAATTGGGCCTTGGGAGTATTTTCACTTTCGCTTTCCGAAGTAACGACCTCGGTGCACCAAGCTACACACATTTGGGTTCAACTTCCTATAGGTGATAGGTAGGTTGTGTAAAAAATAAAAAAAAAAGTGCACAAGTGCATTTGAAAAAATGGGTCACATTCATCACAACGTCCTTGCCACTTTTTTTTTTTATAACCATGCATACACAACCACCAAGGCATGATATAGAGATCATATTTGAGATAAATAAACACAAGTAAAACAAGGCAAGAATAGACATCTAAGCATACTTATGCTAATCATATATTCATACAAAGCATCGTACAAGCATGTAAGCATGTGATCATGTTATAATAAAAAAACAACCAATTATGGAGATCATGCTTAAAATATTCAAAACATTCATCAAAAATTTAAATCTCATGCTCATGACGTTAAAAACCCAAATCAAAACATGCTATCATGAAAACATGGATATCTAGCATGATAAGACTAGGTAGGCCTCCTAAACATGATTCTAGCCACAACCAAGCAACATACATGACTTATCCTCATGGGTCTCTCATTATCTAAAAATAGATTTAAAGCACATCAAACATGCTTATTACAAACAAATATTAGCAAGCAATCATACAAAGCTCATACTAAACATGAACATGCAAGTAACATGGCTTGAATCCACAAGTCCCCAGCGGAGTCGCCAGTTGTGAGACATGGAAAATCACTTAGGTGACCTCTTCATCATCACACGGGGTTTATAAAAGGGTTGGAGTTGCCACCATTCAAGTTAAAGTGTGAATGGACACCAAAGGAAGCATAAAAGTGCAAAAATAGAGCCAAAGTAGCTCTAATTCATGGTCAAATCCAGAGATCAGGTAAGGGGATTAGGTTATGAGTAGGGGAAGGTGTTAGGTACTACCATTCATCCATACAAGATGGTTACCATATGCTATTCATACTTGAAAATTATTTGCTAATAAAAATCACTCAAAAAGGCTTGAAAAGAACCAAACAGTTGTGTGATTCCTCCATATGAGTAGTCCAATAAGGTTTGGACTCTCTCTATGGATATATCTCCTCTAGGACTTCATGGCTAAATAAGAAATCGAAGTAAAACTTGGATAAAACCAAATTAAGGCAAATATGAAATCTCAACTCAATGTTAAACCATTTAAGCATGGAAAATTCAACCATCCATAAATCCTTCAATTCAAATTCAATTTGAGTCAAATCAAAGCCACTTGAAAGCATATATGAAGTATAAGACTTAGTAAAAATTCAGTCCAAACCGATTAAAAACAAAGGAGAAATACTCATTCAAATCTACTGTTGTAAATCAGAAAAAGTGGCAGGTAGCTCAATTTGAAACTCTATTTGTAGATATTGGCTCCATATAAATTCTTGAAGACTTGCATGAATGAAGTATGTGGTGCCATCTTTCAAGTGAAATAGGCCTCACACAAAACTCCATCCAATTGTGACTTGTGTGACCTCCTGAACATGCCTAGAGGATCACAGATTGACTCTGAAGTCTGCTACTGAGCAGCTCTAAGTCAATCAGATGCACAAGACATAAATCAAAATGAAAGCTCATGAAACTAGTTTGACTTGAAAGTAGACTCACAAAGGAAAACACAGAGATTAAAATCACTCGAATCGGAGTTAAAATGAGCAAATGGTGCTCGATCAAAGCAACAAGTTTAGTAATCAAATCTGAACTCACCTGCCGACTTTGACTAGATGGTATAAAAAATCTGCTCCATATAAATGGCTGAAATTTTATAGACATATACTAGACATTATCCACCTATTACATGTCTTTGGGATCACTCAAAAATTCATTCGGATGATGAAGTTAGGAGTGTTTTAAGACAAGGTACATGTTCTGTCCAGATTTGCTAACCTTGAAGAAAAATGAGCAAAACCAGTGCATGTGTGCAATGGATTCGGCTAAACTGACTTGAAATCACTAGAATAAACTCATGAAGTCCTAAGAGTTCACTCTAAGGCCATTGATCTCAGATTTACCATATGGAACATGGTGAATCTAAGATATAAGCCTATTCTTTACAAAAAAGTAAGTGATATGTGTGTGATTGTGTAGGAAATCAGATTTCTAGGAGAAGACTAGAGTCCAATGCTATAGAGAGCATGGATCCTTGTATCTTCTCTAGATCACACCAAAATAACAATTAATGCAAAATCAATATGCATATCATTCAATGTAGGTTCTAAGCCTAAGGTTCCATTCCAACTTCCTTTTCCCTAAGCTCTCTCTTCACGTTTTACGGCTAGAGAGGATTCTTAGGTACTTTAGAAGTAGTTTGGGTTTGCAAGCACACACAAGGGCCTTGCACTATAGAAAGGTAGAAGGAGGGAGTGCAGAAATGTAAGAAAAATGAAAAGAGGAGTGAGATAGCTTACCTTGGTAGCTTAGGAGAGTTGGGACGGCAATCCGGTAGAGGTTCACTTCTTCTTCCAGAGCCTTCAAGCTTCAAAGTAGCAGCCTTTGCAAGAGGAGGACCCCTCTATTTATAGGCATGGCCAAGGGTATAAAAGACCCAAGGGTAGGCCAATAAATGCTTCTAGATTACTCCAATTCAAATTAAAGGCATGAATTGATGTAATTCTATAAGTTTCAGAGGGTAAAATAGGGAGATCAAGTTTACGAGAGAGAGGTAACATGCGTAAATAAGGCTCAGATCCCGGGTCTTTTCACAGATGACCAAACTGAGCGCAACCGCATACACAGTGCGGTTTAGAGCAAACTGCCCTTTGTTTGCGGTTGCGGCAAAACTCTTCAAAAACTAAATACACAGTGTAGTCAAAATTCAATTACGCGCCAATGATTGTTGTCGACATGGCCTAACGACCTGGGCTTCTAGAAGCCACGTGGCAGCCCACTTGCGCGCATACGAGAAGCGTGAATCGAACCGCACATCATGTGCTGCACATAAAACGTGGTCGAGATCAAATGACCAAAAACCGCAATATATGTGCGTCAGAACCCTTTTTGGCTGGTCTTGGCCCTTACCTGCACAGGTAATACTTATTTACATGTAATATCATTTAAGTAAACGTCCTTGTATTTTTTAATTTCCATTTACTTAAGATATTACATGTAAATAAGCAAACACCCCCCATTTGAATCCATTAAAAATAGTTCCAGACCCAAATTCCAAGTGAATAAAAAGTCAACTTTCCAGTTCAAGGCTAAATTCTGATTTTTCAGCTCCGGTAAAAAGATTCAACATGCTAATACTAAGGTATTTGTCAAGACTTAAAGGCTCAAAAAATTCATTTATGCAATAACATTTCTAAAAACCTGATTATCGGGAAAAATTATCTTGAAATCTTGCCTCAAAAAATATTTCATTTTTTGGGGTCAAAAGTCAACAAAATTCAACCGAAAAAGTTTGACATTGCGCAAAAGATTGAATCTGGGCATTTTCCCTTGTGGTTTTGGATTCAAATGGGTTAAGGATCTCAAAACCAATGCCAGGAATTGAAAATTTCAATAAGATATTCCCCTCCTTCAAGATTTATCAAAATCATGCAATTTTGGGGTGTCTACAGGACCCTGATCTTGGCAAACTCAGTTGCGTCAGAACCGTGCCGGAATTCACTAATCAGTGGGAAGAAGCATGGCGGTCGATTTGCACCTGATCAAAAAGTCAAATTTTGTCCTCTCAGGGTTTGACTTTTCAGTTAGGGTTTTTCATTTTTGGCACTTCTGGGAGGTGCAAAAATGAGGTGCTTACAATAATGGCTTCAAAACAAATCGTTGCTGATCTTAACAAGGGAGAAAAACTAGATTGGAAGAATTATGATATCTCGCACAGGAAGATCCGATACTTGCTTGAAGAACAGGATGTGTTTGAGACCTTGACCCATAGTTTGACCTACCCTCAAGAGGTCGAGGGAATATCTGTTGCTGAACACCGGAGGAATGAGGAAGCTTATTCAGCCTAGGCCAAGAAAGACCGATATGCCAGATTCACCATGCTTAGTAGCATGCACAATGATCTGATTAGTGAATTCGAGGGTTATACAACAACCGAGCACATGTGGAATGCCCTTTGTCTCGCATTTGCTAGAACTTAAGCCACTAGGTTGCGGGCATTGACCTTAAAGTTTGACACTTACAAGATGTCTCCGAAAGACACGATGGTTGAGCATATGAGGAAAATGTCTGCCATGATTCGCGACCTAAAGTCTACTGGCAATAATCTTAGTGATGAACAGCAGATCGTGGCAGTTTTGAGATCCCTTCTTGATTCCTGGGAGCATATGAAGCTCACAACGACGCACAATGAAAGTATTAAGACTTTTGGCGATCTATCACGTCATCTAGAGCTGGAAGCAAAGAGGCAAGCTGCAACAGCCGAGTCGTCTATTAATTTAGCAGAACCGGCACAGGGTAAGGGTTATAAACCTAAGCACAGGCACGGAGGCAATGCCCAGAAACAATAGAGTGGCGGGAAGAGGAAAACAACCCAGAGGCAAGCGAGGAAAGAAAGACATCTCTAAAATCAAGTGCTTCAACTACAAGACCTTTAGCCACTTTGCTCGGAATTGTCTTGAGCATAAGAAGGTTAGAACTGACTCTCTTTCTCTCTCTCTTTCTCTCGTCTACTAGTATGTACTGAAGTGCTAGTTGCTCATTTACATTCTATGTAGATTGTGGATTCAGGAGCAAGCAAGCACATAACGAGTGATCGAGGAGGGTTAATAGACTACAGGCGATTACCATCAGGAAGTCAAAAGGTCTACATGGGGAATAGTTCAAGTGTGGATGTGCTTGTTGTTGGCACCTACCTACTCAAGACTGGAGAGGATCAATTGTTGATGCTCGATGATGTTCTCTATGCTCCCAAGATTCGTCGTAGTCTTGTCTAAGTAGTTGAATTAGCTAGCCTTGATTTTGATGTTTCTTTTAGTTGGAATTCTTTTGTTATTAGTTCTGGTGGTTATTGTTGCTAAAGGCTTTGTGAACAATGGATTATATTGTTTAAATACAATTTTAGACTTTAATTCTTCTCTCTATTTGGCTAATTTTGATGATGATGTGACATCTCAGTCCTTACTATGGCATGCTAGACTAGGCCATATTGGCCAAGACAGATTGAGCAGGTTGGCTCGAGCAAGCCTTTTGGGATCACTCGCCAAAGTTACTCTTCCTCTTCGTAAGAATTGTCTGGCAGGGAAGTCAAGTAGAAAACCCTTCAACAAAGCAAAAAGTGCAACTGAATCCTTAGAATTGATCCATTTAGATGTGTGTGGACCAATCAATGTCAAATCTTGACGAGGGGAGTCTACTTCATCACATTCATAGATGATTACATGCAATATGGATATGTTTTCTTGATCTCGCGTAAGCCAGAAGCATTAGATTGCTTCCGCGTTTTCTGGCTGAGGTCGGAAATCAATTAGAAAGGCACGTTAAGTGCTTAAGGACTAATAAAGGTCACGAGTATTTGTCTGAGCTTTCCAGGAGCTCTGTGAAGAAAAAGGAATCCTGAGGCAGTTAACGATGACAGGTACTCCATAACAAAATGGCATTGCAAAAAGGAAGAACAGAACTTTGCTGGATATGGTGAGGTCAATGATCGTGCAGGCAAACCTTCCCATAAGCTTTTAGGGAGATGTGTTAATGGTTGCAGCCTATATCCTTAATCGAGTTCCTATAAAGTCAGTTCCCCTTACTCCATATGAATTGTGGACGAGAAGGAAACCCGGTCTTGATCCTTTGAGACCGTGGGGATCAGAAGTATATGTTCATGTACCTTCCCATCTGGTTGGGAAATTAGACAGAAGGGCCTTAAAGTGCATCTTTGTTAGGTACTCTAAGCACTCCAAAGGCTACATGTTTGTACGTGAACGGGCTAATGGTGGCTTGATAGAGATTGAGTCTCAGAATGTGGATTTCATTGAGAATGATTTCCCAAACAGGAAGAGATCCAACAACAGCCTTGAGCTCTACGAAATGGAAAAGCCCAGCCTAACTCCAGCAGAGATTTTAGAAGAACCTACTGAGACACCTATGGTAACTTCTCCAACTAGGGATGGAAGTAACCAAAATGTTAAAACAGTGGGAGGGATCATTTGCCTAGTGGGAGCCTTTAGTTGGAAACAAAGTCGGACACCAAACTTAAGGAAAAGTAAGCGTATGATGATTCCTTGCCGTCAATTTGACATAGAGGGTGAATCCTTATGTTCACTTCTTTGGAGGATGATGAGCCCGGTTCGTACCGCGAGGCGTTGTCATCTCCAACATCCCATTAATGGATTAGTGCCATGAAAGATGAGATTGCTTCCATGGAGAAGAACTGAGTTTGGGAACTTGTTGATCTTCCACCAGGATGTAAACCTGTTGGGAACAAATAGGTTCTCAAGGTCAAATGCAAGTTTGATGGGAGCATTGAGAAGTACAAGGCCCGTCTAGTGGCAAAAGGCTATACTTAAAGAATGATTATAGATTATTAGGAAACATTCTCCTCAATGGTGAGATTTGCCTCCATTCGCCTAATTCTGGCAATAGTAGCCTGCTTGGATTTAGAGCTTTTCCAAATGGATGCGAAAAAGGCATTTTTCAATGGAGAACTAGACGAAGAGATCTACATGGATCAGCTTGAAGGCTTTGTAGTGGAAGGGCAAGAGCGCAAAGTGTACAAGATTAAGTGTTCCATTTATGGCCTTAAACAATCGTCTAGGCAATGGTACATAGAGCCATCGTTGAGTACGGATTCTTGATGATCGAGGAAGACCATTGTGTGTACACTAGACACGACGATAAAAGCTTCTTGATCCTGTCGTTTTATGTTGATTACATCCTACTGGCTGAAAATGACATGAGGTTGATTGTTACCACTAAAGAGTGGTTGCCCTCAAATTTTGAGATGAAGGACATGGGTGAAGCAAGTTACATTCTGGAAGTTAAGATCCATAGGGATCGTGCTAAGAGGTTTCTTGGTTTGTCACAAGAAGCCTATATAAATAAAATTCTTAAGCTTTTTAACATGCAGAATGCCAAACCCATTGACAAACCTATTGAGAAAGGGCATGTGTTACATTTAGGTCTCTGTCCACAAAATGAAGCAAAAATGACACAGATGGACCGTATACCCTATTCAAGTGCAGTGGCCTCTTGATGTACACAATGGTGTGCACTAGACCAGATATCAGTTATGCTATTGGGTTGATCAGTAGATTCCAAAGAAATCCTGGTGTCAAGCATTAGAAGGCCATTAAGAGGATATCCTGGTACCTGAGAGCTACAGCTGATTATATGTTATGCTACAGAGGAGCAAACTTGCAGCTGGCTGGATATGGTGACACTGACTGAGCTAGTTGTGCGCACATGATTTCGCACGACGAAGTGCTTGTAGGACGCGTGCCTTGGGACTATTGGACTCGCCACTACCTGAGAAGTGCAGGCAGACACAAGGTTGCCTAACTGTGTCTAATTTTCTGGTCTACGGCTTATTAGAGATCTGGTTAAGTTCTCGGTTACGTCTAGGGAAGTCCGAAGACACCCCGGCCGGCCCCGTCGGTTTGACGGGTTCCTCAGGTCTCCCTAGTTTTGAGTCTACTCTATACTCACCCTGTCCTAATCCAGCATGTTTCTTTTTAAGTCTGGTGGGGACCATTTGAAGGTATAGATCCCTCTTATTTTATTTTTTTTTATCTTTTTATTCTTTAAGTGATGTGGGTCGGGTACGGGCCCCGTTGGAAGGCCCATCGGATGCCAAGTTAGGCTTGAGCCCATGGCCCGGTAGGGTTATTGGATAACCCTTATTAGATTTGGTTTGTTTTGGTTTAAAAGTTAATTAAATATGCAAGTTAAGTGGGTTAAGGGTTTTAAGGGCCCAATGAGCTTGGTCTTGGCCCACGGGAAATTAATCAAGTGGTCTTTGGCCCATTTGAAAAATCGGCCTTGGTTTGGGCTAGATGGGATGTGGGCCCCATTGGAGGACCCACAAAGTCTTGGCGGGCCCGGGCGGTCTCACGGTCTCAAAACGGGCTTGGATTGACCCACAAAGCCCCATGGGTTCATGTATGGCAAATCGGGTCGGATTGGGTCCAACCGGGTCCAAAAAAATGCTTTTTTTTTTATTAATTAAGCAATTTGACCGCATATCGAATGCGGTTCAAGCCTGCTTTCGAAAAATGGCTGTGGCGCCAACCAGATTTGGTTTGTCTGCTCTCTTGGGGTGTCTGCCAGCTTCAGTGGCCTCCAGTGCCTTCTCAAAACTAATCACATGCTCATTCCAAGCTCAACCACCCCATTTTTCAAGCCATTCCACGAATGGGAAAGGTCTCGGCTCTTCACCATACATTCAAACCATTCACAAGCATATTCATGAAATGCTAAGCTAATCTAAATGTGCAGACATTGTTATCTAAGGATCTCATAGAAATACTACTGTATGCAAAGGAATAAAGCAACTTTTAACCACACTTTGATGATATGATTCGTACGTGTATACCACGTAAGATCCATGCAAAGTGGTGTGTGGAGATGCAGGTGATATGCATGTGTATACCAAAATCTGTAAGTGTACAAACGACATGAGTAGACATGTGGAGACTGTGAGACATGGGAAAAAAATCACCCGGAGATGATCATCCCTCTGTCAACACACGGGGTTCGACGTAAAAAAGTGGGAGTCGCCACCATTCAATGTTTAAAGGTGTGAATGGACACCAAAGGATTAAAATAAACAAAAGAGATAAAAGACAAATTCTAGGGTAAAAATAACCCTACTTGAAAATCAAATCCAGAGATGGGTAAGGGGATTAGATTATGAATAGGGGAAGGTGTAAGGCACCCCCGTTCACCCACACAAGGTGGTTGCCAAGTGTTGTTCATGCTAGAAGAAAATAGAAAGCTTGCTTAAAATCATGAAAACCTTGAAAAAGGACAAATATATGATATCTTCACATGAAAATCCAAATGAATTCCAGATCTTCTTTTATGTTAATATCACTTCTGGAATATCACAAAAAGATGAAAATCAAAGTAAAGGTTGTACAAAACCAAGTTGAATCAAATCCGGGAATTTGGTAAAAAGTAATGCCATTTGTCTTGAAATCAATCAAATCCAATTTTAAATTAAATCAAACCAAATCCATTTGAAATATTAGGGTAAACAATAGTCTCATGCAAAATTTCAATTAAATCCGGTTAAAATTCTAAGAATCATGGCTCTTTTAAAGTTTCTGCCGAAGAAAATCAAAAGTAACAAGTAGGCAAGTTTGGAAAATCACCTAGAAAAATCTACTCCATAGAAATCCGTGAAATTTGGTGTCAATGAAGTCTGTATGGCCATCTTTCAACAAAACTAGCCTCATACAAAAACTCATTCGGATGCGCCTTGGGTGACTTCCCGAACAGGCCCCGAGGATTACAGATTGACCCAGAAAAGTGTTGTTGAGAAGTTCTGAGTAAATCTGCTCTCCACGACACAATTTAAATTAAAAAATTATGAAACCAATTGGAGTTAAAAATAGACTCATAAGGGAGTTCCCAGAAACAAAAATCACTTGAATCGGATTTAAAACAAGCAGATGGCACCCATTCGAAGTGATAGGTTCAACAGTTTGACCTGAAATGACCTCTCAACTTCGGCAGAATGGTGTCAAAAATATGCTCCATAGAAATTAATGAAATTTGGTAGACATAAACTAGACAGCCTCACCTTTCCCATGGTTCTAAAATCACTCCAAAATTCATCCGGATGATGAAGTTATAAGTGTCTGAAGTCAGGGTACAGTTGCTGTCAAGTAAAGCCTTTTTTTGGAGAAAAAGTATTCAAAACTGTGATAACGTGTGTGCAATTCGTGCAAGATGAACACAAATACTTTAAAAAACATTCAAAGACATTTCAGAATTGATTGAGGCAATTTATTTCAGATTTATCACAATGAATGTAATAAATCCCCAAATGTGAGCCTATCCCGCCAAAATAGTGCTATGTATGTGCAAGTGTGAAAAACCATACAAGAACAATATAACAACATAGCATGCATACATATTCATCAAAATAAGGTTCTAAAACAACCTAGGGTTCTGTTCCATTATCATTTCCCTTAGTTCTCTCTCCCCGTTAAACACGGTTCTTCAAGATAATCTTGAGGTACTTTGAATATGAAACGGTTTTCAATCATTCAAAAGGCTTATGCAAGAAGGGTTCTAGTACTAGGGTCAATCCCCAATCTCGTTTCTCCTAAATCCCGCCTTCACGTTTTACGGCTAGGGGGAGTCTTGAGATAATTTGAGCCAGGGAAGGGTTTTCACACACATAGAAGGCTTTATTCTACAGAAAGGTAGAAGAAGAGATCTAGATCTAGAAATGTAAAGACAGAAAATAAAGAAGAGGTTGAGGCTTACCTGGGGTTCTGGAAGCAATCCGGCAGCGGTTCCTTTCTTCACTCGAAGCTCTTGGATCTCCAAATTCTTGGCCCTTTGCTTGAGGAGGAGCCTCCTATTTATAGGCAAAGGCTAGGGTTGATGGTAGACACAACTTAATGTCTAGAGCCCACCAACCTTAACCCTAGGGCTGTTTCCGAGATTTCCCCTCATTTAATGAGGGACATGATGGTAAAAAGTGAAATCTCTCGGAAAACCCTAATTTTGAGCAAAACTTATGTATCCGGCATATCAGGCCGGATACACAAGGGCCTTAACGTATCCGGCATATAATGCCGGATACACTAAGGCTTTCTTGTATCCGGCATTTTCCATCGGATACAAAGAAGGGTACTTGTATCCGGCCTGAGTTGCCGGATACAAGTAAAAATTTACTTTCTTCAAATTTTGTGCTGGCTTTCAAGGAGATAATGTTTTTTGATTCCATTGTGCAATTTGGGGTGTCTACAGAGACACAAATAACTTGCATGTGTGCTAACGTGATAAGTGAGGTACCAAGCATGCATGATGAAAGATCTTGAAAGTGAGCTAAAAGCCGAGGAAAAGCACCACAGTCTTGCATACAAATGGATCTAGTTAAGAAGGGAAAGAGGGGTGAGCAGATTAGGTGTACAAAGGACAGCACAAAGAGGACATGCATGCTTTTCATGCATGCATGAATGCTCTTGAATACAAATTGTTAGTACAAGGAAACTGAATAAAATATATTTCAATGACTTCCCTTGGCTATCTTGCTAACGTAACCCTCGTCTCGCCTTATGGGTGGGATCTCCCCCACACCATGGGGAGTCCCATATCATGCACACCAAATTTGAAAAAGGGAGTAACAAGTTACCGAAATAAGTAGCAAAAAAAAGTAAACTTGTTGAAAAATTCCGGATTTAATATATATCGAATACAACGTTACCAGGAGTATTACCTTGCTATTACCTTTGCGTTTGGATGAGTAGTGTTTCTCCTGGAGATGTGGACAGCGCTTCCGCCCCTTCCTAGATTCTCCAAAAATGGCCTTCCCCTTGTTCTTGGGTTGAAGGAAGGGAAAGAAGAAGGAAAAGAGACGCTTTGGGGGCAAAATGGGTATTTTCTAGGCTTGAGGGTGAAGGAGACAACTCAGAAGGGTTGCTGGTAGGTGGGGACGAAGTGGGGAAGACAAAGGGGGGACCAACCTTGAACAATGGGGGCTGGGGCCCCCTTTTATAGACAAAATTTCCGTGTCCGCATTTGAAGTGCGGTCATGCCTTACCGCATTTCAAATGTGGTCGGGCCGATCATGTGTGCAAAATCTGTGCGAATCTACCAGCTGTCACCGTTGGCGACATGTGGCGAGCTTCTAGAAGGCTAGAACGGCATTTGAAGTGCGGTCATGCCTCAACCGCATTTCAAATACAGTCGAGCACGTTTTTTAAATGTTGGATTTGAAATCCTTTATTCAATTTGGTTTTTGGGCAAGATTTTGTCTGATTTTATCTGATTTTTTAATTATTTTAATTCTAAGAAATCTAGATATTTTTATGAAATATAATTTAAATCTTGATATTTATTTGCTGTGCCACTTTCTTCTTTTTCGCCATGTGGGCAGTTTTCTTAAAACTTTGATTGGCTATCGTCCGGACTCCGATTCGAGCAAATTTAGTGTCGTTGGAATTAGTTCGGAATCCTCTATCCACTGGGATTAAATTGGGCAGCTGAATTGCGGTCGAGCAAAAAAGTCAATTTTTGCTCCCCCAAAAGTTTGACCAGCTCATAACTTCCTCATCCGGACCCTGATTCTAGCAAATTCAGTTGCGTTGGAACTGTGTCGGAATGTTCTTTTCAATGAGAGGAAGTTTGATGGTCAATTTTCATTGAATCAAAAAGTCAACTTTTTGACCTTCTGGGGTTTGACTTTTCAATTTGAATTTTTATTTTCTTCATTTTTTTGGGGTGCAAAAATCAAGTGCTAACAGCTGCCCCTCCTTGCCGGAGTCATCTTGGGGATGAACGGTAAAGAAGAAAAATAACCTTATTTTTGCGCCTTGCATTTCTGTCGATATGGTTGACGAGCTCAATCCTTGAATTGTTTTCAGTGAAAGGGAAGTGCCGAATGTTGGTGTCACTTCCTGGCTTTGGAGCCTCCTTACCCGTCTTGGGTTTCAGCAGGTCAGCTCCTTGGCTCTTAGTTTTTGAAAGAGAGATAAGCTTAGATTTGAGCTCATCAGCTTGTTTCGGTGTTGATGCAAAACACTCGACAATGTTCTTTCTTCTTGTTTGTTCCATTAAAGTTTCTTGGTGATTTCAGTTTTGACTTCTTCTGCTTCTTAAAGTTTTGGGTTTTAGAGTTTTTTTTTAGTCCAAGGTTGGGGACTGGTTGGGAGTGAGGGTATGAGGACAATAGGAGACTCTTTCGCTGCTGTCCATCATCTCGGAGACCATGCACATCTACTCTGTCCTATGCTATTTACAAAAGTGGAAAATCAAAATTTACAAAAGGGGCAAATTCGCCCATTATTCCTTTGCTTTGCTCTTTCTTCTTTTCTTGAAAGGTTTGCCACCTTTTCTGGCCAAGCCTTCTTTATCGGAAAAGAGCTTCCTTGTGGGGACTTCCCAGCTTAAGGTAACTCGACTAGGGATTGGTGGGAGTCCCTATGATTTTTCTCCTGTGTTGGGTACTGGCTCGGTCTGCTTGAGATTCGGGGACTCTACTGGGGATTGATGCAGCTTTGAACTTCCCTGATTAGGCAACTCCATGGGGATCTGAGGACTAGTAGTGTTCTTCTAGGGACTCGAGCATCTCCCTAGGATTAAACAGCTTTGTTGGGGTGACATGGCCCTCTGTGGCACTTCTAATCAGGCTACTCCATGGGGAGATAACAGGCTAACATTTGGGTTGAAGTGACTTCTTGGGGAAGCTATGATTTGAATTTCTGCCGAACAGAATAACTCCCTGGGGATTATTATGGCATCTCCCTTTGTTCTTGCAGTTCCACTGGGGATTTTATGAGGAAATATCACATGCTTCCGAGGATCTGAGGAATTCTTGGATATTCTCCTTTTACCGAGCTTCGCTAGGGATAAAGGGGGAGAGATCTTTGCTAGGGATTAGAAGAAAGCACATTCGCTTCCTTCCTCAAAGTGTCCTTCTGGTGCTTGTTCTATGCCCGATGACTTCCCTATGGGAACCTATAAGGTGGTGTGGTGTCCAGGAGCCCCCATATGATACTCGCAGCACTCATTGGAGTTGTAGGAGCGACTGTTGGATGGTTGTTGAGTGGGCTGCTTCTTCTGCAAGTACCCCTTCTTCAGTAGGGTTGGCAGCAGTTCTGATAATGGATAAGGTAGGGGTGTGAACACTCTGTTCATCCTTGCTTGATATTCCTCCTTAGTCCATCTCGGCTGCCATGCGGGTTGTGCCCCTTGACCACTATTCCGATTTTCTCTTCTGTCGGGTGCTGAAAAGTGGAAGGGCCTATTCTGCTGGACGTAGTTGACGGCCTCGTCCTCTCTCTTTCTATCCATTCCCCTTCCAGTGACAGGGGTCCTTCTCTGCTCAGTTGCAAAGCCAGCCACTCTGCCAGACTTCCCCATCTTCTATTCTGTCTGCTACCACTATCAGATCAGCAAAACTGGCGGCAAACTGCCCCAGCAGCAGTGTATAGTATGGTTGCCCCAATGTCGAGATGAATAGTGTTACCATCTCTTTTTCCAACATGGGTGGCTGGACCATTCTAGCCATTTCTCGCCATCTTTGCATATTCACGAATGGATTCAGTACCCTTCTTGGTCATCTTTTGTAGTTCCATTTGGGTGGGCAGGACTTCTGTGTTGAACTTGAAGTGTTCAAGGAATGTACTCGCAAGATCATCCCAAGTTCTTATCTGGTTCCTGTCCAGACTAGCAAACCATTTCTGCACTGAGCCTATCAAGGAGCATTGAAAGAATTGGATCATGATTCTCTCGTCATAGGCGTACTGGCACATATCCCTGTAGTATGCCCTTAGGTGCGACAATGGGCAGCCACTTCCATCAAACTTCACAAAGTCTGGGCACCTGAACTTTGGCGGAAGTTGTAGATTAGGGAAGAACCCTAGTCTGTCCAATGAGGGTTCCTTTGGTATAGGACCTCGGTTCACATTTTGCATTTGTTCCTTTAATTCCTGTAGATCTGATTGCATCTGGGCTGTGATGCCTGCTACTTCCCGTGCTCGGTACCACTCTTCTTCGTCGTGCCCCATTCCTTGTGGCATTACTTGCTGTGGTGGTATGGCCAGGGGTGCCGGAATTTGTAACGGCTGTTCTGGTTGAGCTGCCAAACGATGCGGGATCTGTGGTTCGGGCGGCTGTAGGTTCAATTGTGGGAGCACTGGTGGTGGCTGCTCTAGTTGTGGCTGTTGCACCGGAGGTGCCGGCTGCTGTAGCGGAGGTACCAGCGGTGGTGGCTGTACAAGCTGCTGTGGCGCTTGAATTCTCTCCATTTGCTGCATCATGGCAGTCATCATAGTGGTCATATTGGCCATCTGTTGATTAAGGCCAGCGATCACAGGGTGGCCTTCCAAGTCCTCTTGCCCATGAGGCGGGAGAGGTGGCGCTTGCTCGAGTCCTTCAGCGGGATCCATCTGTAATCTTCTTCTTGAACGTAGGAGGTATGGACTGCGAAACGCAATCTTGGTACCTGGGGGTTGAAAATAGACAAGTCAGTATAAAGAATGCACATTATAATGAAATATAATGCATGTCTCTGCAGATTAACTGTGATGATTTCCATTATTTGATTCCCTTTTTAACCGCCACTTCGGAGGTTAGGGAAGAAGGTTTCTTTTAACCGCCACTTCGGAGGTAATGATTTTCTCTCAACCGCTACTTCGGAGGTGAGGATTTCTTTTTGATCACCACTTCGGAGGTAAGGAGACAAGGTTTCGTTTTGACCGCCACTTCGGAGGTAAGGATTCCCTTTTAACCGCCACTTTGGAGGTAAAGGAAGAAAATTTTTAACCGCCACTTCGGAGGTAAGATTCCTTTTAACCGCCACTTCGGAGGTAAAGGAAGAAGATTTTGAACTGCCACTTTGGAGGTTGACTGCCACTTCGGAGGTAAGATTCCTTTTAACCGCCACTTCGGAGGTAAAGGAAGAAGATTTTGAATTGCCACTTCGGAGGTTGACCGCTACTTCGGAGGTAAGATTCCTTTTAACCGCCACTTCGGAGGTAAAGGAAGAAGATTTTCAACCGCCACTTCGGAGGTCGATTCCTTTTAACCGCCACTTCGGAGGTAAAGGAAGAAGATTTTGAATCGCCACTTTAGAGGTTGGATTCCCTTTAACCGCCACTTCGGAGGTAAAGGAAGAAGATTTTGAACCGCTACTTCGGAGGTAAAGGAAGAAGATTTTGAATCGCCACTTTAGAGGTTGGATTCCCTTTAACCGCCACTTCGGAGGTAAAGGAAGAAGATTTTGAACCGCTACTTCGGAGGTATGATTTCTTTAATCGCCACTTCGGAGGTTGACCGCCACTTCGGAGGTAAAGGAAGAGGATTTTGAACCGCCACTTCGGAGGTATGATTCCTTTTAACCGCCACTTCGGAGGTAAAGGAAGAAGATTTTGGACCGCCACTTCGGATTGCCACTTCGGAGGTAAAGGAAGAAGATTTGCACCGCCACTTCGGAGGTAAGGAGATAAGGTTTTTCTTTGATTTTGGGGAACAGCAGGAATGGATTTTTATGAAATTTTTGGGAAACTGCAAGAGTTGATTTTCATTTTGATCTCTTTTTAACCGCCACTTCGGAGGTAAGGGGAGAGTCCCTGTTTTCGGTTTTAAGAACTGCAAGAGTTGATTTTTGAAAATTTTGGAAACTGCAAGAGTTGATTTCCAAAGATTGGTACATGTCAATGGGACAGTCCTTGTATTCGATCTCTAGGAACTTCAAGAGTTGATTTCTACGGGGTAAGTAATTTCTACCGAATCTGGGGAAACGCAAAATGGTTTCCAAAGCAACAGAAGCACGAAATGACTCCTACTGAGATTTGGGGAAGCGCTAAATGGCTTTGATTTGGATTTTGGAAACACAAAATGGTTTCAGAGTAGTGGAAGCTTGAAATGGCTTCAATTTGGAAACACGAAGTGGTTTCGGATTTGGAAACACGAAGTGGTTTCGGATTTTGGAAACACGAAGTGGTTTCGGATTTGGAAACACGAAGTGGTTTCGGATTTTGGAAACACGAAGTGGTTTCGGATTTTGGAAACGCGAAGTGGTTTCAAGAGCAGCAGAAACGCGAAATGGTTTTGACTAAGATTTTGGGAAACACGAAATGGTTTCAATTTGGGGGAAGCACGAAATGGCTTCGGATTTGGAAACACGAAATGGTTTCAATTTTGGTGGAAGCACGAAAAGGCCTCAAATTAAGGGAAGCACGAAATGGCTTCAGAGTAGTGGAAGCGCGAAATGGCTTCGACTAAGATTTTGCCATTCAGAGGCGAGGGGAAGAGTCCCTGATTTTGTGGGTAGTCCCGGTTTGGGGAGAAGTCCCGGTTTTTTTTTTTTTTTTTGGGAAAACACGAAATAATTTCCTTGGGCTGCAGAGGCACAAAGGGGCCTTGACTGAGATTTTGCCATACTTGGTCTTTACTTGGGTTTGAAATTTCTTCTTTCTTTTCTTTTTTCATCATTTTTTTGCTTGTCCTTTCAGTTTGGCAGATGGCCATCAGCAAGGGTCAGGCTCACCCTTGATTTTTCTTGATTTATTATTTTGGGCTAAGTCATAGCCAATGATTTTTCTGATTAAGCTGAAGCTGATTGAGGCACAGGGAATTGGAGCAAGTCCCGGTGTAGCTTCAATTTTGGAAAATTTTGCATTATTTCCTTTAAAAATGATTGCAAATAATCTTGAAGTGTGTGCATTCAATGCATGAAGATACTTGCACCAAATTAAAGCCAGGACCAAATGGTATTACCATTCAAGAATTCGACATCAAAAAATAAAAAGTACACCAAAAAGGGTGTGTGCACAATCCTAAAAAATGGTTGGTGCCTCGCGGGGCATGACTTCTAGACACACTTGTGTATGGAAGCACGTCCAAGTCCCGGTCGGCTTTCTTTCATCTATTCTTTCATCTGCTTTTGACTTCAGGTATCCAACCAAAAGAATTTACAACTTGCCAGCGAGGGCGAAAATTACATGATATTCACAAAAAATCTGCAAAGGATTCATCCTTAGGGCTGTTGGGAGCTAAAAGGAAGGATACAAATTTGCTTCAAGGCGGGGAAGCCAAATTCCTAAATCTAGGGTTTGGTGCCCCTACTCTGATCCGGCATGCTTTCATCTGATTATCTGATCTAGCCGGCTTTCATCTGCTCAAAAGGCTGACCCGGACTCAGAGTGCTTCCAACGGACTCAATGGGTCAAGGCCCACGGCTCGCGGGACTCCATGCATGGATCTGGGGTGGTTCCCTTGATCAAAGTTAGGTTAGCTTCCTAAATTAGGGCTAAGGCAGCCCATAATCTAGGGTTTACCCTATTTGATGCAAACAGCGGGGGTCGCTGCCCCTGATGGACTCTGGATTTTATTTTGATTTTTTGATTTTTTTTTTACTTCATCATTCACACTATCTCACAATCCCAAAACGCGGTTCATTCAGAAGCGTTAGGTGGGGAAGGATACCCAGCCCGAGACATACGCCTACAAGGATCTGGACTAGTACTAGATCCTCGCGTGCCACAGCAAGAAACCTGTGGTGCTAATGGACTCCAGAAAACTGGGGGGATGGGTTTACCCTGCTTTCCCCAGCAAACCACGGGAGCGTAGGTGCTAATACCATCCCAAGAGTCAGTTCATAGGAATCAGAAGGGTAGGCTGCTAGAGAGGTCTATGTTTTGGATGAGAAAAGCAATATCCACTCTCATTCATTCGGGGTCGGATCATTCACGCAGTCCCCCTCGTGCGTGTCACCCCACGCAGTTTATCACAAAACTGGAAAATAAATCTATCCACAGTGTGGTGGTGTGCCCTTGTGTGCAGTTGGGCTAAGTGCTGTGTCTAATCGGGTGAGATTTGATTGGATTTTGTTGATAAAGGAATTTTTACTATCTCGTATAGTAAGGTGCAGAATTGGCACGCAATACGAGGTTCTGGGAGAGTCCCCAGGTAAGTGGGGGGTCATAGGGGACCGCTTAAATCCCACTTTCCTTAGGCAATTATCATGTCCTTGTGACAGGACTCCCCAGAATACGCAATTGCGTGTATTCCACGTCTTACTAAGCAAGGCAGAAAAAACCCTAAAATCGACTAAATCCCTCTTAGGTTGACTCATTCTAACCAAGGGTTCTATTGGGCTGAAAGGTCCCCAGTGGAGTCGCCAGGTTGTGCGCACCCGATTTCGGTTGCACGACGAGGTGCATGCAAAACGATGCGTGCCTCGGGATTTGTTTGGAGTTGCTACTGCCTGATGGGGTGCAGGCAGACACCTGGGTGCCTAAGTTCTTCTATTTAAGGCTTGGTCTGCGGCTTGAGATTCTGAGTAGGTTCTCGGTTGCGGTCTGGGGAAGTCCGTAGACACCCCAGTCCACCCCGTCAAGTGACGGGTCCCATAGTTTGAGTCAACTTAGTTGGTCTCTCACTCACCCGATTCCTAATCCAGCATTCAATTCAGTTAAGTCTGGTGGGACCGCCAAAGTGGTATGGGTCCCTTTACTTGATTTTATCTTTTTAATTAAAGTAATGTGAGTCTGATTGGGCGGGCCCCATTGGAAGGCCCGCGGATTCCTTGGTGGGCTCGGTTGAGCCCACGTGTCTCGTTGGTGGGCCTCAGTCAAAACCTGAGAGGCCCTTTGGGCTTTGGTTCAAGTGAATTGATTTTATTTAAATTCCAGTTTGATTATTTAAGTGATTTCCGTGCACAAGTGGGCCGGGACTGTTTGTGGGCCCTTGAGTGGGCCTTGTAAGCACCTTATTTTTGCACCCCTGGAATTGCTGAAAATGAAAACCCTAGCAGAAAGTCAAACCCCGAGGGGTCAAAAATTTGACTTTTTGTTTAAGTGATATTTGGCTACCTTGCTTTATATCATTGGATAGAGAATCTCGACACGATTCCAACGCAACTGAGTTTGCAGGAATCGGAGTCCGGATGAAGGTTCTGCGGGCGGTCAAACTTGGGCGAAGCCGAAAGTTGACTTTCTGCTAAAATCCTTTCCAGAGGCCTTGCTTTATATCATTGTATAGAGAATCTTGACACGATTCCAGCGCAACTGAGTTTGCAGGAATCGGAGTCCGGATGAAGGTTCTGCGGGCAGTCAAACTTGGGCGAAGCCAAAATTTGACTTTCTGGTAAAATCCGATCCAGAGGCCTACCCCTAGGCCATGGGATAGAGGGCTCCGATACAATTCTAACGCAACTGAGTTTGCTCAGATCGGAGCCCGGATGAAGAAAATATGAGCCGACAAAATTCCCGAGCAGCAAAACCGGCGAACTGCGCACGTGGCAAAAGCTGCACACGTGGCGAGTTGCACAGGAAAATATCTCGGGGATCAAATCCGTAAATATCCAAACATTAAAAATATCCCAGGGACCAATCTGAAAATATTTGAAAATATCTGAATAAAATAATATTAAATCCAAATATCCCAGGGACTATATCTTAATTTTCAGATTTTTAAAACAAATGAGCGGCCGCATTAATTTTTTGTCATGATTTTGTCGCTCGAGCAGACGTGGCAACCGGGTATGCGCTCAGCTCAAGCTGAGCAGATCCTTTTTTTTTTTAGTGAGCGCATACCCATTTTCTCGCCTATTAAAACCGCGCGAGTCTTCGTTGCAGGGGGTTGGAAAAATTTTTCGTTGGGGAATTTTTGGGTTGGATCATTTGGGGTTCAGCATTTTTGTTTGGCAGTTCTCGGGTTCGGGGTTTCTGGGTGTCGGCTCCCTTTGCTCGAGCCTTCTTCCTCATTCCCCCTTGCTCAAAACCCTCTCGGCATACCTCTCCTGGCCTCCACCCTCTGACAGAAGCCCCTCCGACCCCATTCCCTCTCTTCCTCTTCTTCCTCGTCAAACCCGGAGGAGATTGCACCGTTGGTGGGGAGAGGTGTTGCTCCGGTGGCTGCTCACACGCTCTAAGGAGGCTCCACCCACTTCGGAGAGGTGTTGAAACACGCAGGTAATGTTCCCGATGGCTCTGGCCCAAAATAAATAAGTTCATTGTTATATTCTCTTTTCTGTTATTTCGTTTAGTGCTTGTGTGATTCAAAGGGGGAGCATGTTCTCCTTGATCTTTGCATCTCTTGTGTCCAGATAACCCCCCTGTTCCCTTCGTCATTATTCATGTTCTGTTTGGTAGGTTTTTGGATTTGGGTGTGGGCGGGGAGATCTCGGGTTCGGATGTTAGAGAAGCCTACATTAATTTCCATTTGTGTTTAGGGGTTTTCTGGGGTTCTAAGGATCCCCAGAAGGTGCTTACAGAGCTTAAAAACCATTAAAAATGGAGTACATAGCTTAAAAACCATTAAAAATGGAGTTCGGGCAAAAACACAGAAAATTAGGGTATATGCGCTCACTTCATTTTTGGGTGCGCTTACTTGGCGCCCACTTCATTTTTGGATGCGCTCAGCTCGCGCTCACTTAGTTTTGGATGCGCTCAGCTCGCGCTCACTTAGTTTTGGATGCGCTCAGCTCGCGCCCACTTCATTTTGGGTGCGCTCACTTCATTTTGGGTGCGCCCACTTCGTTTTTGGGTGCTTTTTCGCTGTTTTTGGCCCGCCCACTTCGCGCTGACCTCGCGCCTAGCGCTCGGAGGTCGGCGCCTACCCTTTTAAGGCCGAATGGCCTATATTTTTGAAATTCCAAAAATACCCCTTGGACCCAGTGTATATGATTTTCGTATATTTTGGGTATTTTAGGATTTCTGACTGTGGGGTGACATTCTCAAACCGAACCAAATATGCCAATAGGGTTTTCGGGTCACCCAGGAACCCAACATGGGACCCAGACCACCCGGTCTGACTTGATTTCCAGTGGGCCTTCCAACGGGGCCCACCCAACCCGAACCATTGAATTGTGCTTAAATAAGATAATCAAAGGAACTGGGCGGGCCGGACCACTTGAGGCCCACCCAAGCCCTATGTGGGGCATGCATGCTTAAATTAGGTCGTGGTTTGGCCGAGACCAAGGGCAGGGCCTGTCGGGCCCAATAGGCCCACAACACCAAGCCAGGTTAGGGTTTCAAAACTCCAACCCAGGAAGTCTTGGGCTTTCAAGCCCAAGCCCGTGTAAAGGGCCCTAGGCCCGAGGCCTGGCCCATTTTGGAAACTTAATCAAGATAAACTTAATGAAACACTTGGCGACAACTGTGGGGCCCACTCAAGGGCCCACAAAGCAATCCCGGCCCACTTTTGGCATGAAATCCATTTAAATAATCCAACTTAAACCCTAAAGTAAAATCAATTCATTTGAGCCAAAGTCCAAAGGGCCTCTCAGGCTAGACTGAGGTCCACAAGGGACACGTGGGCTCAACCAAGCCCACCAAGGAATCCGCGGGCCCTCCAATGGGGCCCGCCCAATCAGACCCATGTCACTTTAATTAAGAAGATAAAATCAAGTAAAGGGACCCACACCACTTTGGCGGTCCCACCAGACTTAATCAAATTACATGCTGGAATAGGAATCGGGTGAGTGAGAGACCAACTGAGTTGACTCAAACTAGGGAAACTTATGGGACCCGTCACTTGACGGGGTGGACTGGGGTGTCTACGGACTTCCCCAGACCGCAACCGAGAACTTACTTAGAATCTCTAAAGCCGCAGACCAAGCCTTAGTAGAAGAACTTAGGCACCCAGGTGTCTGCCTGCACCCCATCAGGTAGTGGCGACTCCAAACAAATCCCGAGGCACGCATCGTTTCGCGTGCGCCTCGTCGTGCGACCGAAATCGGGTGCGCACAGCCTGCTGACTCTGCTGGGGACTTCTCAGCCCAATAGAACCCTTGGTTAGAATGAGTCAACCCAAGAGGGATTTTAGTCGATTTTAGGGTTTTGCCATCTCGTTTTAGTAAGATGTAGAATACACGCAACTGCGTATTCTGGGGAGTCCTGTCACAAGGACATGATAATCGCCTAAGGAAAGTGGAATTTAAGTGGTCCCCTGTGACCCTCCACTTACCTGGGGACTCTTTCGGAACCTCGTATTGCGTGCCAATTCGGCACCTTACTATACGAGACGGTAAAAACTCCTTTATCAACAAAATCCAGTCAAATCTCACCCGGTTAGACACCGCACTCAGCCCAAATGCACATACGGGCACACCACCACACTGTGGATGGATTTATTTTCCAGTTTTGTGATAAACTGCGTGGGGTGACACGCACGAGGGAGGATGCGTGAATGATCCGACCCTGAATGATTGAGCGAATGCGGATATTGCTTCTTCTTCTCCAAAACCTAGATCTATCTAGCAGCCTACCCTTCTGATTCCTATGAACTGACTTTTGGGATGGTATTAGCACCTACGCTCCCGTGGCTTGCCGGGGAAAGCAGGGTAAACCCATCCCCCCAGTTTTCTGGAGTCCATTAGCACCACTGGTTTCTTGCCGTGGCACGCGAGGATCCAGTACTAGTCCAGACCCTTGTAGGCTTATGTCTCGGGCTGGGTATCCTTTCCCACCTAGCGTTTCTGAATGAACCACGCGCTTGTGATTGTGAGGGAGTGTGATGTGAATGATGAAGTAAGAAGAAAAAATCAAATTAAAACCCAAGAGTCCATCAGGGGCAGCAACCCCCACTTTTTGCATCAAATGGAGTAAACCCTAGATCATGGGCTACCTTGGCCTTAATTTAGGAAGCCAACCAAATTTTGATTAGGGGAACCACCCCAGATCCATGCATGGAGTCCTGCGAGCTATGGGCCTCGACCCATTGAGTCCGCTGGAACCACTCTGAGTCCGGGTCGGACTTTCGAGCAGATGAAAGCTGGCTAGATCAAACAGTCAGATGAAAGCAGGCCAGATCAGAGTAGGGGCACCAAACCCTAGATTTAGGAATTTGGCCGATCCGCCTTGAAGCAAACTTGTACCCTTCCTTTTGGCTCCCAACAGCCTTAAGGATGAATTCTTTGCAGATTTTTTGAGAATATCATGTAATTGTTGCCCTCGCTGGCAAGTTGTAAATTTTGTTTGTTTGACATATGGAAATCAGAGGCAGATGAAAGAACAGATGAAAGAAAAGCTGACCGGGACTCGGATGTGTTTCCATACACAAGTGTGCCTAGAAGTCGTGCCCTGCGGGGCACCAACCTTTTTTAGGATTGTGCACACATCCTTTTTGGTGTAATTTTCATATTCCTTTTTTGATACTGGATTTCTGAATGGTAATATCAGTTGACCTTGGCTTAAATTCTGTACAAGCATCTTTATGCATTGAGTGCACACACTTCAAAATCATTTGCACAAGCTTCTTTATCAAATCATTTTCAAAAGAAATAATGCAAAAAAAAAAAAATTTTTTTTCCAAAGATCAAAACTACACCGGGACCAGCTCAAACTTCCTGTGCTTTAATCAAATCCAAGTTAAATCAAGAAAAGATTGTAAGATCAGTCGGCTGTGACCCAGCCCAAAATAGTGAATAAAAAAAAATCAGGATTGAGTCTGACCCTTGCTAGGGACCAGCAGCCCAAGTTGAAAGTACAAAAAAAAATAATAATAATAATAAAAGGAAGAAGGAAGAAAGTCAAATCCAAGGAAAGACCAAATATGGCAAAATCTCAGTCAAGGCCACTTTGTGCTGCTGCAGCTCTAAGAAATCATTTCGTGTTTCCCCAAAAAACAGGGACTTCTTCCCAAACCGGGACTACCCCAAAAAACAAGGACTCTCCCCTTGCCCCCAGATGGCAGCTAAAAAGAGATCAAAGTGAAAATTAATTCAACTTCCAAAAACTTCAGAAATCAACTCCTAGAGTTTCTCAGAAATCAACTCCTAGAGTTTCTCAGAAATCAACTCCTCGAGTTTCTTGGAAATCAACTCTTGCAGTTTCCTAAAAATCAACTCCTCCAGTTTCTTGGAAATCAACTCCCGCAGTTTCCCAGAAATCAACTCTTGTAGTTTCCCAGAAATCAACTCTTCGAGTTTCTCGGAAATCAACTCTCGCGGTTTCGCAGAAATCAACTCTTCGGAGTTTCTCAGAAATCGGCTCCTATAGTTTCTCAGAAATCAACTCCTTGGAGTTTCTCAGAAATCAACTCCTACAGTTTCCCAGAAATCAACTCTTCAAGTTTCTCGGAAATCAACTCTCGCGGTTTCGCAGGAATCAACTCTTCGAAGTTTCTCAGAAATCGGCTCTTATAGTTTCTCAGAAATCAACTCCTCGGAGTTTCTTAGAAAACAACTCCTACAGTTTCCCAGAAATCAACTCTTCGGAGTTTCTCAGAAATCGGCTCCTATAGTTTCTCAGAAATCAACTCCTTGGAGTTTCTCAGAAATCAACTCCTACAGTTTCCCAGAAATCAACTCTTCAAGTTTCTCGGAAATCAACTCTCGCGGTTTCGCAGGAATCAACTCTTCGAAGTTTCTCAGAAATCGGCTCTTATAGTTTCTCAGAAATCAACTCTTCGGAGTTTCTCAGAAATCAACTCCTACAGTTTCCCAGAAATCAACTCTTCGAGTTTCTCGGAAATCAACTCTCGCGGTTTCGCAGAAATCAACTCTTCGGAGTTTCTCAGAAATCGGCTCCTATAGTTTCTCAGAAATCAACTCTCGGAGTTTCTCAGAAATCAACTCCTACAGTTTCCTAGAAATCAACTCTTCGAGTTTCTCGGAAATCAACTCTCGCGGTTTCGCAGAAATCAACTCTTCAGAGTTTCGCAGAAATCGACTCTTCGGAGTTTCTCGGAAATCAACTCCTCGAGTTTCTTGGAAACCGGCTCTTGCAGTTTCCGAAAACTTTAGAAATCAACTCTTGCAGTTCTTGAAGATCAAACACAGGGACTGTCCCATGGACATGTACCAATATTTGGAAATCAAATCTTGCCGTTTCCAAAATTTGCATAAATCAATTTTCGCAGTTTTTGGAACCTAAAACAGGGACTCTCCCCTTACCTCTGAAGTGGCGGTTAAAAAGAGATCAAAATGAAAATCAACTCTTGCAATTTCCCCAAAAGTTCATAAAAATCCATTCCTGCAGTTCCCCAAAATCAAAACAAAACCTTATTTCCTTACCTCCGAAGTGGCGGTTCAAAATCTTCTTCCTTTACCTCCGAAGTGGCGGTTAAAAGGAATCTTACCTCCGAAGTGGTGGTCAAAAAAGAAATCCTCACCTCCGAAGTGGCGGTTGAGAGAAAATCATTACCTCTAAAGTGGCAGGTAAAAGAAACCTTCTTCCCTAACCTTCAAAGTGGCGGTTAAAAAGGGGAATCAAATAAAGAAAAATCAGCACAAATAATCAGCACAGACATGCAGTAAATTTCATTATAATGTGCATTCTTTATACTGACTTGTACATTTTAACCCAGGTACCAAGATTGCGTTTCGCAGTCCATACCTCCTACGTTCAAGAAGAAGATTACAGATGGATCCTGCTGAAGGACTCGAGCAAGCGCCACCTCTCCCGCCTCATGGCCAGGAGGACTTGGAAGGCCACCCCGTGATCGCTGGTCTTAATCAGTAGATGGCCAACATGACAACCATGATGCAGCAAATGGAGAGAATGCAAGCGCCACAGCAGCTTGTACAGCCACCACCAGCGGTACCTCTGCCACAGCAGCCGATACCTCCGGTACAATAGCCACAGCTAGAACAGCCACCACCAGTTCTTCCGCAGTTGAACCTACAGCTACCAGAACCACAGATCCCACATCGTTTGCCAGGCCAACCAGAGCGGCCCTTACAGATTCCGGCACCCTTGGCTGTACCACCGCAGCAAGTGATACCACAAGGGATGGTGCACCAAGAAGAAGAGTGGTACCGAGCACGGGAGGCAATAGGTGTCTCAGCCCAGGTGCAAGCAGATGTGCAAATGCTAAAAGAGCAGATGCGGAATGTGAAACAAGGTCCTATGCTGAAGGAAGCCTCATTGGACAGTCTAGGATTCTTCCCTAATCTGCAGCTTCCGCCAAAGTTCAGATGCCCAGACTTTGTGAAGTTTGACGGAAGTGGCTGCCCACTGTCGCACTTGAGGGCATACTACGGGGATATGTGCCAGTACGCCTATGACGAGAGAATCATGATCCAATTCTTTCAACGCTCCTTAATAGGCTCAGCGCAGAAATGGTTTGCCAGTCTGGACAGGAACCAAATCAGGACTTGGGATGACTTGGCAAGCACATTCCTTGAACACTTCAAGTTCAACACGGAGGTCTTGCCCACTAGAATGGAATTGCAGAAAATGACAAAGAAGAGCACTGAGTCCATCCGTGAATATGCAAAGAGATGGCGAGAAATGGCCGGTATGGTGCAACCACCCATGTTGGAGAAGGAAATGGTGACATTGTTCATCTCAACGCTGGGGCAACCATACTACACTTTGCTACTGGGGCAGTTTGCTGCAAGTTTCGCCGACCTTGTCGTGGTAGCGGACAGAATAGAAGATGGGGTGAAGTCTGGTAGAGTGGCTGGCTTTGCAACCGAACAGAGAAGGAACCCCGTCGCTGGAAGGGGCATGGATAGAAAGAAAGAGGACGAAGTTGTCAACTACGTCCAACAGAATCGGCCTTTCCACTTTTCGGCACCCAATGGAAGAGAGAATCAGAACAATGGCCAGGGAGCACAATTTGCAGGACAGCTGGGGCGGTCCAGAGAAGAAATGCAAGCAAGATGGAATAGGGTGTTCACACCTCTCCCTTACCCGTTGACAGAACTGCTGCCAACGCTATTGAAGAAGGGATACCTGCAAAAGAAGCCGTCAACTCACCAATCGGCCAATAGTCGCTCCTACAACCCCAATGAGTGCTGTGAGTATCATATGGGAGCTCCCGGGCATCACACCAACCGCTGTTGGGACTTGAAGCACGATGTGCAAGACCTGATTGACAACAAGCGTATTTCAGTCGATCCCCCAGTGACAACTCCTGCTACAGGGATCCAGACTAATCCTCTCCCTAACCACAATCGGGCGTCTTCAAGTGGCATTGGCTGAACAAGTTAGTAAAATTGCAAGGCAGAGAGCAATCCCAAAATCCAAAATCGTCAAGTCTACCATGACCAGGATAAGTTGAACTTTGCTTTTTGCACCAAGTATCCCTGGTAGAAGTGGTCGTTTTGTAAATATTTTAAATGCTTTTTACTTTCATGCAAGCTTTGTAAAAAACCTTTTGAAAAGCACAAAAAGAAAAGAAAAATTTTTTTTGAAAAAAAACAATATATACGAGTGAGTGGTCGGTGATGATATTGCTCTGAGACCACACCCTTTTTTGGCAATGACCACGATCATGGAAAAATTGCTGAGTTGTTCAAAGGTGTCTTCAGCTGGGTGCAGTACACTGTCCCATAAGAACCTTGACTGAGCCAAAGGCAATCGTTTCCTGATCTAGATCATAATTTCCCTCCTAACAACCTATCTTTGCAATAGGGTGGAGCGACCCTTGAGAGAAAAAAGGAAAGAGAGCGCAAGAACCGGTTAAGGGTTGAAGCCAGCTTTAGCATCATGTCTCTAAGAAAGGATGAGAGGCCATCCTACATACATCCTGAATTGCGAGAATCGCTAGTCAAAACACGTCGAGCTTGATCGTATCATTCAAATACCCGTGTTGTGTCCAGCCACCCCACACTGGGGCAAAGCTACAAAAGAAAAGAAAAAAAAAGAATGAATAGATTCCCAAGTAAATTTGCATGAGCATTCCAAGTTGTCACAACTTCTGCAAAAGGATGAAAGGCCATCTTTGTTTTATTTCCCCAAGTTTTCAGAAATCATATCTCTAGGCAAACCATTTGAGCCTAATTTTCTTTCTTCTAACCCACTGAGTCATGAGCCCTAAATCTGGCGCTGGGTAAAGAAAAGAAGACCTGAATGAGTAGAAACAAAGAAGAGAAAAAGATAGCAGGAAATACACTGGGACTTGCTAATCAAGGCAAAAAGTCAAGATGATCCCAGAGCAAAGGACAAAAAATGAATGATAGAGCAAAAGCAAAAGGAAAAGGCGAAGGTCACAAAAGACCTCAAAAAGGAAAGTGAAAAAAAGCAAAGAGGTATTGGCAAAGCCCCAGCAGTCAAGAAAAAGGTGGAACATGACTCGACCCATTTACAAAGAAACTTTGAGCCATATTCCCCTTCTTTCATGAACCAAAAGCCTCAGCCTTCGTTTCGTCCCATCAAAAAGTCCTTTCTGATTGCAGAAAATGTGACAAATGGAATTCATACAGATTAATGATGAAGGAATCTAAAAAGGATAACGAGTTTTGGCAAGACACAGAGCAAAACCTGGAAATGAAAAGATAAGAATTTGGGCCTTATATCCCTTCATTTCTCAGATTTAAAACCAAGCCAATGTTTCGTCCTAATGTAAAGACCTCTCTGATCTATGAGACATGATGTACGAGTCGGCCAAAACCCGTAAACTGGGACTGGCACTAACCCAAGGGAAAAGGAAAAGAGAAAAACCCTCAATTGCAAAATCCTGAAATCACCCTGAAGAATTGAGTCAAGGTGACAGAAAAACAAAAATTGGGAAAGGGGGAACACCCTTTGAAGCACCCTTCATCTTTTTTAGCCTTTGTTGGCATGAGTCAAGAGTCTCATGGGATTGGGTGTCAAGCACACCGTCCCGAAACACCTCGAGCTGACAAGGTAGTTCACCATGATCACTGGTCCCGCCTCTCTTTTAAAATCACTTGTACAAAAAAAAAAAACTTTTGAAAAATACTTCATTTCAATCATGGGCACTTGCACGCAATAAGTCATGAGTGTTTGCACTTTGAACTTTAGATACCTCACTGCTCTGTGAGAATTTTGCAGACCCAGGAGAGGCAAAAGAATCAGAAAGAGGTCCGGAAGCACCTTGAAGTCAAGAGCAGAAGAAAGGCAGAACGGCGGAAAGCCAGTGCAGTAATACACCGGCAAGGGGAATGGCAAAGACTTCCTCTGTCCCTAAAACTGATTCTTTTCCCCAGCAAAATGTGCAAGAAGCCTGAAGCTGTATGTCAAGACCATGCCCAGTCTGAAGAGGCTGGTTGTGCAAAAGAAAGACAAATGCAAGAAGGCTTCCGCAAATCCTCAGTGGAACGGTCCTTTCAAAAGAAGCCCCAATGTTTGCCTAAATGATGATCTCCTCCTCAGAACAGGGAGGGCCTCCACTCAGAAAGACAAGAGCCGGAAGGCCGATCAACTCACACCCGACAAGGAGCTAAGTCATGCACAAAAGTGAGATGGCAGGGACTCCCACCAATCCCCAGTGGAGTTACTTCAAACTGGGAAGCCCCTACCTTATTAAAACAGGGACTGGCAGAAGCGCCCTCCCCTCTGGAAAAGCAGAAAGAGACAAAGAACCTCTCAAGAAAAAGAAGACAAAAAAAAAAAAAAGAAGAAATCTTCGGGCAGGATGGCCCCATTTGTAAATTTTTCATTTCCCACTTTTGTAAATAGAGTAGGACAGGTGTGTGAGCTCCCTTGAGGCACCGAGCAGTGCTGAGAGCACCTCCTCGCCAAGAGCATCTCCTCCTTCTTCGTTCCTTCCAGTCCCTAATCCAAACCCTTAAAACAAAAAAAAAAACTGTCCTCAAAAGTCCCAAGTCTAAAAATCTAAAATCTGAAATCAAATCCCAAATCTGAAATCTGAAAACACCTACAAGCTTTAATTGAACAAACAAGGGAAAGAGAAAACTGTTGAGTGCCTTGCATCAACGTCAAAACGGGTTGATGAGCTTAAGTCCAACCCCATCCTTTTTAATTTGAATCAAAATCAGAAGTTGCTCCCAGAAGCCCGAAGTGGGTGAGCAAACTTCGATATCTTAGTGGAAACCAATTGGTGTTTTCACTACTTTGGAGATCAACGCTTGTTGTCTCCACCCCCTTTTATGAAATCAAAAGGATTTAAGCTCATCAATCACGTCGACAGAAATGCTGGGCGCAAAAACAAGGTTCTTCTTTTTCTTTGCCGTTCATCCCCAAGGTGACTCCGGCAAAGAGGGACTGCTGTAAGCACCTTATTTTTCCACCCCTGGAATTGCTGAAAATGAAAACCCTAGCAGAAAGTCAAACCCCGAGGGGACAAAAAGTTGACTTTTTGATTAAGTGATATTTGGCCACCTTGCTTTATATCATTGGATAGAGAATCTCGACACGATTCCAACGCAACTGAGTTTGCAGGAATCGGAGTCCGGATGAAGGTTCTGCGGGCGGTCAAACTTGGGCGAAGCCGAAAGTTGACTTTCTGCTAAAATCCGATCCAGAGGCCTTGCTTTATATCATTGGATAGAGAATCTCGACACGATTCCAACGCAACTGAGTTTGCAGGAATCGGAGTCCGGATGAAGGTTCTGCGGGCGGTCAAACTTAGGTGAAGCCAAAAGTTGACTTTCTGCTAAAATCCGATCCAGAGGCCTTGCTTTATATAATTGGATAGAGAATCTTGACATGATTCCAGCGCAACTGAGTTTGCAGGAATCGGAGTCCGGATGAAGGTTCTGCGGGCAGTCAAACTTGGGCGAAGCCAAAAGTTGACTTTCTGGTAAAATCCGATCCAGAGGCCTACCCCTAGGCCATGGGGTAGAGGGCTCCGATACAATTCTAACGCAATTGAGTTTGCCCAGATCGGAGCCCGGATGAAGAAAATATGAGCCGACAAAATTCCCGACCAGCAAAACCGGCGAACTGCGCACGTGGCAAAAGCTGCACACGTGGCGAGTTGCGCAGGAAAATATCTCGCGGATCAAATCCGTAAATATCCAAACATTAAAAATATCCCAGGGACCAATCTGAAAATATTTGAAAATATCTGAATAAAATAATATTAAATCCAAATATCCCAGGGACTATATCTTAATTTTCAGATTTTCAAAACAAACGAGCGGCCGCATTAATTTTTTGTCATGATTTTGTCGCTCGAGCGGACGTGGCAACCGGGTATGCGCTCAGCTCAAGCTGAGCGGATCCTTTTTTTTTAGTGAGCGCATACCCCTTTTCTCGCCTATTTAAACCGCGCGAGTCTTCGTTGCAGGGGGTTGGAGGGTTGGAAAAATTTTTCGTTGGGGAATTTTTGGGTTGGATCATTTGGGGTTCGGCATTTTTGTTTGGCAGTTCTCGGGTTCGGGGTTTTTGGGTGTCGGCTCCCTTTGCTCGAGCCTTCTTCCTCATTCCCCCTTGCTCAAAACCCTCTCGGCATACCTCTCCTGGCCTCCACCCTCTGACAGAAGCCCCTCCGACCCCATTCCCTCTCTTCCTCTTCTTCCTCGTCAAACCCGGAGGAGATTGCGCCGTTGGTGGGGAGAGGTGTTGCTCCGGTGGCTGCTCACACGCTCTAAGGAGGCTCCACCCACTTCGGAGAGGTGTTGAAACACGTAGGTAATGTTCCCGATGGCCTCTGGCCCAAAATAAATAAGTTCATTGTTATATTCTCTTTTCTGTTATTTCGTTTAGTGCTTGTGTGATTCAAAGGGGGAGCATGTTCTCCTTGATCTTTGCATCTCTTGTGTCCAGATAACCCCCCTGTTCCCTTCGTCATTATTCATGTTCTGTTTGGTAGGTTTTTGGATTTGGGTGTGGGCGGGGAGATCTCGGGTTCGGATGTTAGAGAAGCCTACATTAATTTCCATTTGTGTTTAGGGGTCTTCTGGGGTTCTAAGGATCCCCAGAAGGTGCTTACAGAGCTTAAAAACCATTAAAAATGGAATACATAGCTTAAAAACCATTAAAAATGGAGTTCGGGCAAAAACACAGAAAATTAGGGTATATGCGCTCACTTCAGTTTTGGGTGCGCTTACTTGGCGCCCACTTCATTTTTGGATGCGCTCAGCTCGCGCTCACTTAGTTTTGGATGCGCTCAGCTCGCGCTCACTTAGTTTTGGATGCGCTCAGCTCACGCTCAGCTCGCGCTCACTTAGTTTTGGATGCGCTCAGCTCGCGCCCACTTCATTTTTTTTGGGTGCGCTCAGCTCGCGCCCACTTCATTTTGGGTGCGCCCACTTTGTTTTTGGGTGCTTTTTCGCTGTTTTCGGTCCGCCCACTTCGCGCTGACCTCGCACCTAGCGCCCGGAGGTCGGCGCCTACCCTTTTAAGGCCGAATGGCCTATATTTTTGAAATTCCAAAAATACCCCTTGGACCCAGTGTATATGATTTTCGTATATTTTGGGTATTTCAGGATTTCTGATTGTGGGGTGACATTCTCAAACCGAACCAAATATGCCAATAGGGTTTTCGGGTCACCCAGGAACCCAACATGGGACCCAGACCACCCGGTCTGACTTGATTTCTAGTGGGCCTTCCAACGGGGCCCACCCAACCCGAACCATTGAATTGTGCTTAAATAAGATAATCAAAGGAACTGGGTGGGCCGGACCACTTGAGGCCCACCCAAGCCCTATGTGGGGCATGCATGCTTAAATTAGGTCGTGGTTTGGCCGAGACCAAGGGCAGGGCCTGTCGGGCCCAATAGGCCCACAACACCAAGCCAGGTTAGGGTTTCAAAACTCCAACCCAGGAAGTCTTGGGCTTTCAAGCCCAAGCCCGTGTAAAGGGCCCTAGGCCCGAGGCCTGGCCCATTTTGGAAACTTAATCAAGATAAACTTAATGAAACACTTGGCGACAACTGTGGGGCCCACTCAAGGGCCCACAAAGCAATCCCGGCCCACTTTTGGCATGAAATCCATTTAAATAATCCAACTTAAACCCTAAAGTAAAATCAATTCATTTGAGCCAAAGTCCAAAGGGCCTCTCAGGCTAGACTGAGGTCCACAAGGGACACGTGGGCTCAACCAAGCCCACCAAGGAATCCGCGGGCCCTCCAACGGGGCCCGCCCAATCAGACCTATATCACTTTAATTAAGAAGATAAAATCAAGTAAAGGGACCCACACCACTTTGGCGGTCCCACCAGACTTAATCAAATTACATGCTGGAATAGGAATCGGATGAGTGAGAGACCAACTGAGTTGACTCAAACTAGGGAAACTTATGGGACCCGTCACTTGACGGGGTGGACTGGGGTGTCTACGGACTTCCCCAGACCGCAACTGAGAACTTACTTAGAATCTCTAAAGCCGCAGACCAAGCCTTAGTAGAAGAACTTAGGCACCCAGGTGTCTGCCTGCACCCCATCAGGCAGTGGCGACTCCAAACAAATCCCGAGGCACGCATCGTTCGCGTGCACCTCGTCGTGCGACCGAAATCGGGTGCGCATAGGCCTCACCCTGGTTGCCAAGTGTTTTGAGTTATTCTTGATTAACCTTTGCCAAAATGGGCCAGGCCTTGGGCTTGGGGCCCTTTACCTGGGCTCGAGCTTGAAAGCCCAAGACTTCCCGAGTTAGGGTTTTGAAACCCTAACCTTGGTTGGTTAATGGGCTTGGTGGGCCCGATAGGCCCTGCCCTTGGTCTCGGCCAAACCAAGCCTAGATCTAAGCATGCATGTTGCCCCAGTTGGGCTTTGATGGGCCTCACAGGGTTTGGCCCGCTCAATTCCTTTAATTGTCTTATTTAAGCATAATAGGTTTGTCGGGCTTGGTGGGCCCCGTTGGAAGGCCCACTGGAATTCACATTGGACCAGGTCGGTCCATGGCCCATCTTGGGTCTCCGGGTGACCCGGGAACCCTTTTGGTTCATGTGGTTTGGTCAAACCAAGCACAAAAACACAAAAAACAGCAAAAACAACATTCTAGCAGTGTAGCCAGCCTGAGATGCCGGTTACACACAAGTCTTAGTGTATCCGGCATCCTTAGCCGGCTACACGTGGGCTTCAGTTGATCCGGCCTGAGTTGCCGGATCAACCTACAGAAGCTATTTTTTCGGATTTTGGCATTGGGGTTGGTTTCTTGGGTCTCCTAGGATGTTCTGGGGGTTGTATGGGCTCCTGTGTGAGCCCATAGTGGTTTAGACCAAAGCCACTTGGCTTCTCTCAAAGGGGATTTCTAACCCAAAGGCAAACAAGGAGATTGAAAGCAATATTGGGACTTGACCTTGAACAACTAAAAAGGAGGACAAGTATGGCCATGGGGGTGTTGCTGCTACCTCCAGCAGCAACTCATGCGAGTCATGATAGTGGGCTACTAGGGGAGGTGGTCATGCTTGCACGAAGGAACACATGCTCCCTTAATCACTAAACTTTCCAGCATCTCCACATATGCACACTTTATCTCTAATCATGCTCATAAAAGCCACTTACTTAGCAGGAGAGCAAACCAACAAGAAGGGATGAGGAAGGGGGGTTACATGTGGGATACATGAGAAAAGGCATAAAGGGAACACACTCCCTTGATGAACGGAGGAGCAAACAACATCATGCAAGTACAATAGCAACCTCATACCATACTAAAACCAAGCCCAAAGAATCCCCTTTCTCCCTTCGATCCACCCGGGATATTCACCTTACCTTATGAGGCCAACACCCTTGTAATGGTGTGAAACAAATGACGGGAATAAGGGAAGAAAGCATGAACCTAGTGCTAAACAGCAAGTATACAACATGCATACAATATGATGCACTTCAAATCATGCTATATTCATATATGTGAATCACCAAGGTACAAGAAAGCTCACCTTGGGTTTAAAACCCTTGTAGAAGATGTGTGGAGCCTCCTTGGAGCTAGGACCAATGCTAGAGCCTCTCTTGGCACCACCAACAGCAAGCCTTCCCCCTTTGCTTGAGTGAGAGTGGAGAAGAAGAAGAGAAGAGAGGGTAGGAGAGCCTTGAGGTGATGTTGAAGGGTTTGGGGAGCCAAAGGGGGGCAAGAAGAGATGGAGGAGAGTGGGAGAGAGAATGGAGAAGCTTGGGAGAGATGGGAGATAGCCCCAAAGAATATGAGCCGACCTCCTCTTTGTGCTAGGGTTTTTTCTTTTTATAAGGAATGACCAAAATTCAAATACTTTCCTACTTTATCACCAAAACCCTAATCCTTTTTCATTCATGCCCTTTTTTAAATATAAGCAATGATTATGAATCATTGCTTCAAGACTTAGCCTCCAAGTAAACTTGGAGGCTAAGCCTTGCTTGGAAAGACTTGGACGAATTCTCCACATGGAGAATTCATCCAACCACATACTTTTTATTTTCTTTTTTTTTCTTTATGTACTTTTATTATTATTATATTAGGATTTTTTGTTTCAAGTTTTGGGATGCACATGCATCTTTTAATTTTTTCTTTTTCTTTTATTTTAAATACTTTAATTAGATTTTTAGCAAAAATATTATTTTTTAATTCAAAACTTTTCATTTGCTGCTCTTTCTTCACTATTTGCCACGTGTGCAGATTTTCAGAAACTTTAACTGCCTACAACTCGCTCGTCTGATATCCGATTTTAGCAAACTTAGTGGCATTGGAATCAGTACGAGATTCCCTATCCACTGAATTTCAGTTTAGCAGCAAATTCAAGTTTTTTAGCAGAAGTGCCGGGCCGCGTCCAGGAGCCGGTTTTGCTCATATTTCCTTATCCGGGACTTCGATTCCAGCAAACTCAGTTGCGTTGGAATCGTGTCGAGATGCTCTTTCTGCTGATATCAAATGAGGTAGCTGATCTGGGGTTTAGCAGAAAGTCAATTTCTGCTTTTCTCAGATTTGACCAGTCCATAACTCCTTCATCTGGACTCCGATTTGAGCAAACTCTGTTCCATTAGAATCGTATCAGAATCCTCTTTCCAATGGTAGGAAGCATGGTGACTAATTTGCACCGGATAAAAAGTCAAAATTTTGACTTTCTCAAGTTTGACTTTTCAATTAAAATTTCATTTTCTGCATTTTGGGAGGTGCAAAAATGAGGTGCTTACAGGGTGGTGACTCCTTCTGGGGATATCAACATGGCTCAAATTCCTTTCCTTCTGATGTTGACTGCCCCATCAAAGAACATCTACCATCTGGTTTCCTCTTCCGCTAGCTCAGTACTCATTATACCTTCATCCAGAAATCCAGTGAGAAGTGGTTGGTAATCCAATAATGGATGTTCTTCCAGGTGATCTGCTACTGCCTGCCCTTTTATTGCCTTTCTTGTGGTATAAACAAGAAGACTGTATGGCTGAGCAGATAAAGCCGAAGTTTTTGTGTTGCCCAAACCAATGCGCAACATGTCTTTTCAAGCATCGTATATCTCACTTCATAATTAGTAAACTTTTTACTCAGGTAGTAAATTGCTTGTTCTTTTCTTCCTGTTTCATCATGTTGCCCCAGGACACATCCCACTGTCGTCTTCGAGACTGTCAGATACATGATCAAGGGTCGTCCTGGCACTGGTGGGACCAAAATCAGTGGGCTTGTTAGATACGCCTTCATCTTATCAAACGCTTCCTGGCAGTCCTCATTCTAGATCACTGGGTTGTCCTTCTTCAGCAATTTGAATATTGGTTCACACACGGGAGTTATCTGTGCTATGAACCAACTGATGTACTGCAATTTGCCGAGGAAACCTCTCACTTCTTTCTCTATTGATGGGGAGGCATCTCCAAAATTGCCTTGACCTTAATTGGGTCAACTTCTATTCCAAGCTTTCCCACAACGAACCCAAGCAGCTTCCCTAAAGTGACACCAAACACACACTTGTTCGGATTGAGCCTGAGTTTGCACTTTCTGAGTCTGTCAAATACCTTGCTGAGGCTTATCAAATGACTTTCCTCTTCCTTCGACTTTGCAATCATGTCATCTACATATACTTCCATTTCTTTGTGCATCATATCGTGGAACAGCAAAGTCATTGCCCGCTGGTATGTGGCGCCTGCATTCTTTAATTCGAATGGCATCACACGGTAGCAGTACGTGCCCCAATGTGTGATGAAGGATGTCCTCCCCATATCTTCAGGTGCCATCCTGATCTGGTTGTAACCTGAAAATCCATCCATGAACGAGAACATAGAATGCGTCATCGTGTTGTCAACCAGCACATCAATATGTGGTAATGGAAAGTCATCTTTTAGGCTCGCTTTATTCAAGTCCCTGTAATCAACGCACATCCTGACCCTCCCGTCCTTTTTAGGCACTGGCACGATGTTTGCCAACCATTCTAGATAATTTGTCACCTTCAAGAATCCGACATTCAACTGCTTGGTGACCAATTCTTTGATCTTCAGGGCCCATTCCAGCTTTATGTGTTTGAGTTTTTGCTTTACTGGCGTGGCCTCAGACTTTATTGGTAACCGGTGCACAACTAAGTCCGTGTCTGGCCCAGGCATATCCTCATATGACCATGCAAACACATTAGTGTAAGATTTTAGAAAATCAAACATCTGTGCTTTAAATAACTGTGACAGTTTTTTGCCAATTTACAGAATCCTTGGTTGTGCTGTTTCACCTATGTTAATGGGTTAAGTTTCCTCATTATTAGCCTGGAGACCCTTTTCATGCTTTCCCAAAGCAAATTGGATTTCAGGCGGAGTCTCCCATGATTCATCATCGTCCTCAAGCTCGAAAGACTTACTGGGGACAATGTCTAAACCTCTTAGCTGTGATGGGCAAGTGCCGCAGTCTGATTCTTGAGATTCCTGCTCAGCACTGTGCACCAGCTCATGCCTTTCTTTTATTACTTGAATTTCTTTTTGCTATTTTTGTTCTTTTTGTTCTTTTTGTTCTTTTTGTTTGATTATGGCAGTCTTATTGTCTACCTCGTGCCCCGGACTCTCCATGTGTGTGTTGAGATTGACACTAAGGTTGCAGAGTTGGGCTTGCTTATTTGTGCAATTTTTATTAGAGACAAGCAAGTACTCAGAAGATTTAAAACATTTATTGAAGAGTTCAGTGATGTCTACAACAGAGATTTCATGAGTAGAAGAAACCTCCTTTTGGACATTAGCCTTACCGGTGACAAAAGGCCTGGAGCTCCAATTTTGCAATGCGTGTTCTTCCTTGCTGATGGCCGTGACTTTCTCCGGCTCTTCCACTAGTACCATGTTGACACTACTTTCAGATGAAATACAAATGGGGTCGCTTGCTCCACTCGCTACTGGCTTATTTTGACTTTGCTCAGACCTGGGATTGTACTCTAATGATAGCCTCACCCATGTTCCGCTGAGGGGAATTGCCATTGATATTTCTGTGTCAGGTGGCATGTAGGCAATAGTGACCTCATTGGATATGTAAGCACCTCATTTTTGCACCCCTCTTAAAAGGCAGAAAGAAAGAAAGACCCTAACAAACAGGCTAAAACCCTAAGGAGCCAATGGTGACTTTATGGCTAAGCCCAAATTGATTTCCATACCCTATCCCAATGAGTAGAGAATCTCGACATGGTTCCAACGCAATTAAGTATGTAGGAATTGGGCCCGGATGGAGAAGATATGAGCAAAACAGTCCCAGGGGCAAATTAGTCAAAGTTTAAAACATTTTAATTAAGTTAATCAAGATGAATAAAAAATACATAAATTGGAGAATCTTGATTCGCTCGAGTGGGCGGTTGAGTCACCTCAGCCGTCAACTCAACCAAAAAAGGGGAGAGAAAAAGGCAAATCTGAAAGATTTATCGCGATTGCACTAGATATGCGGTCACTTCGCGACTGCATATAAAGTGCGGTCGATTTTTTTAGCCACCGTTCGAGTGAGCCAATTAGCACAAGCGGTGGACGAAAAGTAACCAGACTCACAGTGCGGTTCACTTTTCGTCAGTTTGTGCTTGCGCCAATTTGTCCCCTATTTAATGCTGAAAAGACGTGGCCGAACTGCACATAACCTGCGGTTTCGACCAAACCGCACATAGTGTGCGATTTCACCCAAACCGCACTGTATGTGCGGTTTTGTCTCTGTGTTGTATAAAAGGCAAATCTGAACAATAGACAAGGGATGCCCATTTTCCTTTGATCTTTCTCAGTCTCCCCTGCTGCCTGAACCTTTGAACTCCCCTTTTCTTCCATTCTCAAGACTTTAAACCCACAAAACTCTCCCTCACTCCATCCCTTCTCCATCTTTATCCAAGAAAGAACAAAAAAAGGGCTGCTATTGGTGCTAGGAGGTGGTGCTCCAGCCATTGTTTATGCTTCAAGGGAGGTCATACACACCTCCCTAGGGTCTCCAATCCCTAAGGTAATGTTCCCTATGATATTGTTCTTAATATAAGTTGGAATGAGTGTATTTGGAGCTCATTGGGTTGATTAGTATTTGTAGCATGCTTCTATCTTCTTCAGTTCTCTCTCTTCTCTTGATTGTGATCCTACAAAGGTAGGTTAGCCCCCATGGTGAGGGGGGACCATACACATGGTTGCAAGGGAAGGTAAGAGTGCTATTTTTACACATTTTTAAAGGATTTTTAGGTTCAATTTTTTTATGATTTTTATCCATTCGAATGGGAGGAGGAGTGTGCCCCCTTTGTTTGCTCATCTATTGTATCCCATATTAACTCTCCCTTTTTCCCTTCTTTAATTACTTCTGTTTAGATGATTTCCATGCTTTCTTCCAGCATGAAGTTTGATAATGGGGTGTGTTTAGGTTGGATTGCTTAGGTTGGGTTAGGGGTGCAACTCGGTGCGGTTTGGTCCGGGTTGGCCTCAACCCAAGACCAAACCGAAGTTATTGGACAACTGACCCAAACTGAACCGGACCGGCCTCGGAACCCAAGTCTTCAAACCGAAACCGAACCAATGAAAAATAGGAAAACCCAAAACCCAACCCAACCCAAACAGAATTCCCATGACAGTGAAATCCGAATAGAAAAAAGCCTATCATTCCACAAAAACCATCAATGAAAAATGCATTATAACCCTTCGGAGTAGGTTGAAGTTCTGCGAGAAACCTCTATTGCCCTACTTTACAAGACGAAAGAGCTCTCAAAGTCGACAACAGAAATCTTGATCTTCTGATTCCGACAATGCAACTTATGTTCTAGTAAACTGAAAGGGTCAAGGAAGAAATCACCTATTTGAACGATGATCATCGGAAAATCATTACCGGAGTAGTTGCCTGAGAGAGGGAATCGGCCATTGGTTTGTCATCGTGGACCAGGACAGGAATCTTCTTGTGAACGGGGTTGAGCTACAAAAGCAAGGGACTTTTGTTGGAAAGGTCCTCTTCTATGTACAAGTACTGGATTCCCTTCAGCTCCAGAACCCACTTAACTCTTAGATTGTAAGGACTCGACTAGTAACCTAGCAACTTCACCGCGTCAACCGCCATTTATTTGCTTCTTTTCCGAAGATTGTTTGGCCTCCGGATGGTTTTAAAAATAGAGGAACTCCAGCTGCCCATCTTAACTTCAATGGTGGTATTGTTTGGCCTCCGTACGAAGGCGGACGGGTGGTTTTAAAAACAAATGGACTCTAACCGCCTTATTTTTTTTTTGTCAAAGTACTCAGCCACCTATCTTGACTTTAACAGTGGTTTATTTTATTTATTCATTGTAGTACAACCTCCAGCCGCCTATTTTATTTTATTTATTCAATGGTGGTTTATTTATTCAATGGTGGTTTATTTATTCATTGCAGTACATAACCATGATTGATTGAGGGACAAGAGCTGTATCATGTCCATCTCGTTTGATGGATTGTCTGCAACTGCCTTAGATGCTGCCATGTGCAACATCTAAGGGCCGCTGCTTTTCATATTTTTCAAACATAGAAGCACATCTAAGCATGTGCCCTTAGAGTCGGTTTTCGGTTTGGTTCGGTTTAACCGAGCCTTCAACCCAAAACCAAACCGAACATAAATCAGTTCTATATTTTTAGAACCAAAACCTACCCAAAGACTCAATAACCCAAACCAAACCAACCCAAAGTCGTTTTGGATCGATTCGGTTTCGGTTTTAACTGACCCAAGTTGCAGCCCTAGGTTGGGTTACTCATGCATATTTCTTGAAGTATATGTTCCCCCATGTACCCCCCTTTGGTAACATTCCCTGGTTACTGTTATGGGCAGCATGCATGCTTACTTTCTTTTGACACGTGCACACATGTGCATCTCTCCACCTTTGAAGCATGTTAGGTCGTCCTCCATTGGTATCACCGACCACCTCATTGCACATATGAGCACTCACATACACCTCTCTTGGATGCACATAGTAGGCAAGAATGCATGTACCCCCATCATGTGCTAGGGTGTACTCTCCATTGCTTAGTCATTTGATTTTTGTTTGCTTCACTTGCTTGCTATTATGTTGAAGATGAAGAACCAATAAAGGGGCCCACACCACTCAGGTGATCCCTACCAGACCCAATAAAGCAGGCATTCTAGCTTAGGAATCGGGTGAGTTTAGAATTGAGTTGACTCGTAACCAGGAAGATCCGAGGGACCCGTCAACCGACGGGGTAGATCGGGGTGTCTTAGAACTTTCCCGGACTGTAACTGAGACCTTACTTAGAATCTCAAGCCGCAGACCAAATTAGACAAGCTTAGGCACCCAGGTGTCCGCCTGCACCCCATCAGGTGGTGGCGACTCCAACCTTCTCGTTTTACTCTTTCAGGAGGCACGTGTGCTCCCACGCGCCTCGTGGTGCGGCGTTACAACGTGTGAACAGGATATGTCAACTTTGGGTGGTGCCACAGCTATGGGTATCCCTGTCGGTATCTCTTGTTTAGCGGAGGAGTGGACCTCTAGTGCCTAATTGCCATAAGTCTCATGGTATATCGCCTCGGGGATTGGCCCTCGTACTTGAGGCATTCTGTAGAACATCTGATTCAATCCATCCCTAGTCCTGGGGTGTGGAATATGTGGGGGAGGTGGAGGAGACTTAGGCCTTCGGCTAGGCACTCCTGAGCTGCCCTGACTTTTCATCATACATATGTACATGATCGGGTCTTCTTCTTCTTCTTCTGGTATGGTGGCTAATGACGGCACTTCAACTATTGCCGATGGGTAAACAGGTATCCCCTCAGGAATAGGTGGTTCGTCAACCGGGACAACAGCAATCGTAACATCATCGGTAGACTCCAAGGCAACCAAAGCCGGTAGGTCATCTACTGATTCATCAGAGGCCAGCGGATCTACTTCGACTACATCACCAATCATTTCCAGGGGCAGGGGCTCCTCCCACAGCATTTGAGCCAGTCCTTGCAAGTAATCCTCTTCCTATTCCGGAAAATCCAGGAATTCATCACCCCAACCTTGGGGAACAATATTTTGCAGGGATTGGGTAGCTTCCTGCTCCATGTTGGTAAAGTGATGGTATAATTGGCCGTGCACACAAATGAGCTAATGCGGGTCTCTTCCTTCAACCCGTGCTCTCTTTCTTTTTGCCTCTATGCCATAAAGCCTGGCATAGTCCTCAGGTTGGGGATTATATCCCAATCTGAACCCAGTAGCTTTCTCATAAGGCTGTACTGCTTTCTTGATGCCTTGCTTATATCTACCGAGACCTTCTCCAGCTCGAAGCCCCCAGTCGGCGCACTTAGCTGCGCCAAACATGTTATTCCTTTTTCTCTTTAGGGACTGATGTTTCCGTTCACAAGCAGGGACGTGGTTTACTTGCACCATCTCCACCGTCTGAAAGTTCAATGACATGGGCAACTCGTAGTCTGCGTAAGGCACCCCGACCTTTTCAAACTCTTTGTGGTCCTCAGCATGGACCGTAATCAGCTCGTTCCAAAAAATGAATCTGACCATTCGATGCAGAGTGGATGGCATCGCCCCAACTTGGTGCAACCATGGCCTTCCGATTAGCAAGTTGAAAGAGGCATTGATATCCATTAACTCAAAGGTCATAGCGAATGTCCTTTCTGCAATTAGTACATCCAAGATAACCTCTCCCAGGGAATCCCTCCTGGCATTATCAAACCCTCGGACGTTATGTGAACTCGGCTTGATCAAATCATGTAAGACCTTGGAATTTTAGGAAACTTTTAATTAAGAGTAAATAAAGATTTAAGAAGTTAATTAGATTAATTTGACAAAAATTAAAGAAAACAAATGGTTCGGTTTAGTTGGGTTCTTTATGTGGAAAGAAAAAAAAAGTATAATAAATAAATCCAATTTGGTTTAGCGTATTAAAGTGATTTAGGGATTTGATAGTTTAACCGAGTAATTAATTTAGAAGTTTAAGGCTTTAGTGGTTTGGTGGGTTAAATAGAGATGGTTAAGTTATTTTGGTTTAATGGGTGGATTGGTTCGATCTCATTGAACCAAATGAACCAAAGGTAAATTTTGCAAAATGAAAGAACCCGTAGGTTCTTTCATTTGGGAATTGAGTTAGGGTTAGAAAAAAAAGGGGGGAAAACATGAACAAGAAAGGAGAAGGGAGAACCCGCAGAAGAAAGGGAAGATCGCAGGAGGAAGAAGAAGGAGGAGGAAGAAGGGAAAAGGAGAAAGGAGAAAAGAGAGGAAGAGAAGAGAGGTGGTCGTTCGTTGAGGGTTAACAGCACAAGGGGAAATCGCAGGGGAGAAAGAAGAGGAGAAGAAGAGAGGAAGAAAGAAAAGGGGTGTTCGTTTGGGGGGTTTAGCTGCAGAAGAGAAGGAGAAGAGAAAAGAGAAGAAGAAAAGAAAGGAAGAAGAAGAAGAGGAGGAAGAGAAGAAAAGGAAAAGGGATAAAGAGAAGACGGGTTGGGCGTGGATTCCCGAAATCGGTAAGTAGCATGTTTTTTTGTCGTTCGATTGGTTTCTGTTTGGTTTTTTTATTATTTCTGTTCGATCAATTGATTTCTGTTGGGACTGTTTTGCCGATCCCTGTTGATTACGATTGGGTTTCGTTTATTGTTGGGTTTCTGTTTTGATTGTTTATGTTGGGTTTCTGTGGATTCCTGTTTCTATTTTGTTTGATCGATTCTTATTCAACTACTGTTGTTTTTGTTGCTGTAACTTATTGTTTGATTAGTATATTGCTTTAAAAAGTTAATTTACAAAAGAATCTGATGACCAACTTTGTTGAACATTGTTGATAATGAAACATGCTTGTTCTGGGCAATCAATGTAGAATCTGTTAGTGCTTATGTTGGGGTAATCTTGTTAAGAATATGCAATGACTGGGATGGATTTGAGTGTTTTTGATCGTATTGGTATCGTATTGTGCCTTTGAATTAAAATGGAATTGAGTTGATTGACATTGAAGTATACTAGGGATTAGATTGTTATTTTTTAGAATTATAATTTAGGTTCAGGTTTTTGGATGGTTTCTCAGTTGTGATGAGGGTTGTAATTTAGGTTTAGATGGTTGTTTGTTAGATTATGGTCTTTATTGCTGGGAAGGATTCAGGTGTTTCAGAAGTAAAGAATAGTCTTATTCTTATTTCAGAATTGGGGTGATTAAAGCATGGTTAGGGAGTCTTATCTTAATGTTCATATTCTACTGTCACAAAGTGTCCTGGTGGTTATCTAAATCAGAAAAAAATTTCAGTTATGAAATTGGTATTTTATAGCGTTTTTATCTTGGTTTGGGGGTTGAAGGTTTGAATGGATGTCAGGAGCAATTCGTCGTAACACTTTCGTGAAATTGTTAGCTTGATAAGAGGGTTTACAAAGAGGTTATTGGTGGCAAGAATGACATGGAATTGCAGGAAGAAGATCAATTGACAATTTAAAGTTTAAAAGTAAACTCATTCTTGTATTTGGTTTAAATCTGTGTAAAGTTTCGGCGGTTTGCGAAGGCTAGAAATATTTGCATAAAAATTCATATTAGCAGTCTAAAATTTAGTTTAGGGTAATTGTAGTTGAATGGAATTGGTTTGGGACCAATCGGAACTCAAGGTATTGCAAGAAAAATCCAGAAAAATGGATGATTTCCGTCCAGTAGGTTTCGCGGCAGATTGTAACCACCTGTAGTAAAACAGCCATAACTCCCTGTAGGAAATTCCGAATTACAAACCGTTGGTTGCGTTGGAAACTAGACTTGTAGAGCTTTCCAACGATATATAGAATATACACAAATTCTTTAATGATTTGATTAGGTTTAATTTCCAATTAACTAGTTAGAATCAGTTTTGCAGAGTAAACTGCAAAATCAAACCAACCGTGAATATTTCTAAATTGGGTTCAAAAATTGAATTATAAGAATTATTCTTTACTTTATTCCATTAACGATTTGGTTTGATAAAGTGATTTGAGATTCGTAATTGGAAATTGAAGCTTATGTTTCTTGTTAGGTAAGAAAGGCACTGAGCCTAAGGCATTCCAAAAGGTAGAATGGCCTCGGGATTTAAGGGTAAGTGAACAGCGAGGTTCACTTGGATTGAGTTTTACTTAGGTAGTTGATTTCTTACAGGTTCTGCTTAGTAAAATATTTGCAAAGTTAATTCTTATACGAGTCTAGGCTGCATAGAGAGTCATGGATCCACAGTCAGTCTAGATAGTGCATTAGTGTTGGCTTGTTGCGTTAATACCTCGGGCTATTTGCATACCACCGTGTGGGATCAGTGAGGCCTTCGTGTGTGATCGATGAGCTGCAATGTGCCAACCCATGTGTAGGTGCTCCACTCGTACGATGACCGTGCGCGGTTTCGAAGGCAAGTAGTGAGGTGGCAAACCGGCTAAGGGTGTTTAACCCGATTTACAGACACGCTAATCCACGAGTCTGGCATAGACAATTTATTTCTGAAATTGTATTGTTATTGGTGAAATGCTTTCTTCGCATGCTTTGTTTCGTATGATATGTAGCATGTTATTTTATTATGTAAAATTGCATCAACTGTTTATATCTTGCATTATGCTGCTTACTGGGACATTAGTCTCATCGGATTTGTTTTCAGATCTAGCGGGTGAGAAGCGTAGCGGGGCCGAAGTAGAGGATTATCCCGAGTATAGGCCGGAGGACTACTTCTATCCTGGCTAGGGCTGGATTGCACTTTTGTGGTTGTAAATTTTTGGATAGTTGTGTATGTAAATGTTTTTGGAAACTGTATATATTGTAGATGTTGTAAATGGGAAGAGGGAGAGAGGTTGTAAATGGAAACTGTATTTATTTTTGTTGTATATCTGGATGGTTTTTTTTTTTGAATGGATATATAAACTATGTTTATCAGGTTATTATCTGTGTTTGAGGGCTTAGCCCATACTCGTATGTACAGGCATTATATAGCCGTTTTTCTGAAAAAATTTTAGGATGTTATTTTGCGTCTGGTTAGTTCTAAAGTTAGTTTTCAACAAAATTTGGGCCCTAAGCTAGCGCTCAGGAGCCAATATAAACTCAATATGGGTCGACCTGGTTCCGGGGTGCTACAAATCAAGGCTCAATTGCAGGCTATGAAAAGTCCTTATTGGGCAGATGTTCAGGGCTGACCCATTGTCAATCATCACCCGCTTTACCACGAGGTCGAAGCACCTTACTGTTATGTACAATGGCTCAGTGTGATTGCATCCTTTTGGTGGCAAGTTAGCGGCAAAGAACGAGATGGCCTTGGGTGCCACAATCACCAACATTACTGTCTCTAACTGTTCGGGATTGATGCTATCTGGCACATGTGCATCATCTAGGACCTTCATTAATTTGTCCTTATGCTTCTCTGAATCAAATAGGATGTGCATGACGGAGATTTGGGCAAGCACTTTGTTCAGTTGCTGGAGGAGATCATACTTCGGTGCATAAACACTATTGTGAAGATTGGTGATCTCTTCCTCCGTGGCCTTTCCCTTCTTCTTGTGGGTCTGTGGCACTTCAGTGACCACTTCCTTCCCTTTCTCTCTTCTTCTCTTCTCTTCCTCTGTCTCTCCCTCTGGTGCGGGTGGAGGGCTAGTATTCATATATCGACCCGATCGGGTGATCCGGTCGATTTCAGGTTCGGTGGTGGTGATGGTGGATTGATGGTAAAGAGATAGGAGTTGGTATGGTGGTGGTACGGCGGTGTAAGAGGGTGGTTCAAGGTGGAGTTGCGATAGGTTAAAGGTAGGTGGCTCAAATGAAAAGCCCATTAGGTCATGTGGAGGGCTGTCCATTAGGTCGAAGATGCTGATGGTGGATGGGTGCAGGGTAGAAGAATTTGGGTTCTTCAAGCAGGTGAAAATGTACTAGAGGGAGTCCTAGGAATGCATCCTCGTCATCATTTCCAATGGTATTTACTGCGTGCTGCTCTACACCTTCTTGGAGGTACACCCTAATGATAAGTCATGGAAATACCACATTTTAGCACATTAATTTCATGACTTATCTGGTTTTATCTCATATTTAATTCCCAATTTTACTTAGAAATTGCCAAATTCCTTCATCTTTGCATTTTATTTTCACTATCTAAATTATATCTAATTTGTTGATGTAGAGACACTCTTGGTGGTTATAGGAGTCATGGTTCAGACGGCGTCACAATCGGAGTCAAATTGAAGAAGTTATGATCAACGTTAGATAGTCATTTGAAGCACCGTTCGAATGATCAGTGCAAAATCCAATTGCAGACAAACCCGAGAGTAGCGTTCGATAGTGTGGGAAGCACCATTCGAACGTTCAAAGTCTGCAGAGAAACCCGAGAGTTGCGTTTGATAATGTTAGAGGCGGCATTCGAACGTTAGTGTATTTTAACCTAACGTGAGATCCGTCGTTCAAACATTGGTATTGATGGAGCCCAACGTGTGATCTTCATTCGAACGAAAGGGGGGGAAGTAGTTTTATGACTTGAACGTTAGACCCGCATTAGATGCATCGTTCGAACGTTCAAGTCATAAAAATAGTTATAAAATTCTGATCTTTTCAGATTTGTTTCCTTTTTCTTGAGGATCTTCTTCTAACTTTTGGGAGGATCTTTAAGGGTTTCTATTTGAAGAGAGTAGGTCGTTTTTGGACTTCTAATTCGTGATTAGAAAGAAAAAGAAACTTCTCTCCTTCTTGGAGCTTCTTGTTTTAAAGGAAAGTTACTATTCTTCTTGAAGGATCCTTTGGCAAGTTGATGGGATTTCTTTAAAGAGAGAGTTAGGGAATGTGAGAAAGGGTTGGTTGATGCTTGGAACGTGAGAAGGAAGCTAGGACGTGGGAGAAATCAGAGCTTGGATCTTCATTAGTTTATTTCTTCTCCTTTTCTTCTATTTCCTTTGTATATACTCTGTTTTTGATGGTTGTTCTTAGTTGAATCATGAACTAATTTTTATTACTAAGGCTTTGATGTAATCCAGACATGATGTTTTAACTCTGAATATTATTGCTATTGAATTTATGATTCATTCTTTGAGTATTTTATTATTGTGCTTAAGCCAATTGAGTGCTTGATCACCATTTAATTGTATTTGGTAGTTGTATTGAGACCGAGAGGAAATATACAACCTTAGTTCCTTGTGATAAAATGCCATATTCTACATGTTGATGGAGGTATTGGTATGGTTTATGTAGCCTTGTGTATTTTCGCATGAAAATCCACAGATCTTAATGTGCCTACTTGCTTTTAAATTCACATAGAGATATCGTGGGTTATCATGGGGAGGTAAGTTCGTGAGTGCTTGAGAGAGACCATTGTATAGGATAGGGATTTTCGCTTTCAAAGTGGGTTATAATTCAAGAGCATGTGTATTTAGAAATTAATCCGGATTGGCTATGATAAAATCAAACGCCTTAGTATTTTAATCTCTTATTGAATCTTATTCCTTTATTTTCTTAGTTATTAATTTTAATTGCTAGTTAAACATCCATCTCACTTTTTGATTGTCTAACTAAAATTTAGGATAGTAATTTTAGTATTTAGTAACTAAAATTCCTTATGGGTTCGACACTCTATTTCATCACTTTATTACTTGTTACGAATTCGTGCACTTGCGAAAAGTACATCAAGTTTTTGGCGCAGTTGCCGGGGAATTATTTGTCTACTAATATTGATACTATCTATTTTCGGTTTTAATTTTGATTTTTAATTTTTATTTCAGGTCTTGTGTATGCGACGCTCAAGAAGTGCTGAAATCTTTCCTTGTGATCCCGAAATTGATCGTACTTTTAGGCCGTTAAACAAGGAGAAGAGGCAAGCTTTGAATAACTCTCAAGTTGAAATGGCAAATCAAATTGAAGAAGAGGAGAACAATAGGGCTTTGAGAGACTATGCCATGCCATTAGTCACCGGGGCTCACACAAGCATTAGGAGGCCAGCCATTCAAGCAAATAATTTTGAGATAAAGCCAGCCATCATTCAAATGATCTAGTCAACCGTACAATTCAGTGGCATGCCAAATGATGATCCCAATGCTCATATTGTAAATTTTCTAGAAATTTGTGATACCTTCATGCACAATGGAGTTTCCGATGATGCAATAAGGTTGCGGCTCTTTCCTTTCTCTTTAAGTGATAAGGTAAAAGGTTGGTTAAACTTTCTTCCACCAATGACCATCACTACGTGGGATGGTTTGGCTCAAAAATTCTTAGCAATTCCTCCATCCAAAACTACCAAGATGAGGAATGATATCACTACCTTTGCTCAATTCAACATGGAGTCACTTTATGAAGCATGGGAGAGATATAAGGACTTGCTTAGAAGATGTCCTCACCATGGTTTACCCAATTGGTTGCAAGTTCAAACTTTCTATAATGGTTTGAGTCCAAACACATGGACAATTGTAGATGCCGCAGCGAGAGGAGCATTGATGGGAAAGCCATATGAAGAAGCCTACAATTTACTTGAGGAAATGGCCTCAAACAACTACCAATGGTCATCAAATCATTTGGGACCAAGAAAAATTTAGGGAGTTCATGAAATTGATGCCATTAATTCTTTAGCTTCTCAAGTTGCTTTATTGTCAAAGAAAGTAGATAATATTAATGTGAATGCTGTCCAATCTACTCACTTTGTTTGTGAAATTTGTGCAGGGAATCATTCAAGTGTTGAATGTCAAGTTGGAAACTCCTTTGCCATGGGTGCATCCGAGCAAGTCAATTATGTCTCCAATTTTCAACGCCCAAATAATCTTTATTCAAATACCTACAACCCCAGATGGCGAAATCATCCCAACTTTTCTTGGAGTGGTCCTCAAAATATCAATAAGAAACCTCCGGTTTCCAACAGCAAGAAAAGAGGCCAAATATGGAGGAATTGCTTATCAAGTTCATGCAAGACAATTCAAGATTCATACAAGAAGCAAGGACTACTTTCTGGAACCAAGATGCTAGCATCCGGAACCTTGAGCACCAAATGGGGCAGTTTTCAAAGCAATTGGCGGAAAGATCTCAAGGGTCCCTCCCAAGTGATACTATTACCAATCCAAGAGAACATGCTAAAGCCATCACCCTAAGGAAAGGGAAAAATCTGGAAATTCAGCAATAAGTGAGAAAAGAAGATGAAGAGGAGGAAAACGAGAAGCACAATGAAAAGAAAAAAACAGATTTGCTTTCTAAGACTCTTCCTCCTTATGTTCCTCCTATTCCTTTTCCACTAAGATTAAGTAAAAATAAGTTGGACAAGCAATTTTCTAAGTTTCTAGATATTTTTAAGAAATTGCATATTAACATCCCTTTTGCAGATGCGTTGGAGCAAATGCCTACTTATTCCAAGTTCATGAAGGAGATGTTGTCCAACAAGAGAAAATGGGAGGAGCATGAAACGGTGATGCTAACCAAGAAATGTACAGCAATTTTGCAAAAATAAGCTTCCACAAAAGCTAAAAGATCCAGGGAGTTTCACAATTCCTTGCACAATTGGAAATTTTCATTTCAATAAAGCTTTATGTGATTTAGGAGCAAGTATTAATCTAATGCTGTTTTCTGTTTTCAAGAAATTGGGGATTAGTGAAGCCAAGGCAACAACTGTATCTCTTCAATTGGCAGATCGATCCATCAAATACCCAAGAGGTATCATAGAGGATGTTCTTGTTAAGGTTGACAAGTTTATTTTCCTGTAGATTTCATTGTATTGGACATGGAGGAGGACCGAGAAATTCCACTCATCCTAGGCTAGCCATTCTTAGCTATGGGAAGAACTCTTATTGATGTCCAACAAGGAAAGCTTATACTTAGAGTGCAAGAGGAACAGATTGTGTTTGATGTGTTCAAAGCTATGAGGCATCCCTCCACAAGTGATTCATGCTTTCAGATTGATACCATCAGCAAGTTGGTATCCGATACCTTCAATGAAGATAATCCAAGGGAACCACTAGAAGCATGCATTACCAAATCAGGGACTACTTCTCCTGAAGACACTAGCATTAGAGAGTGTGCACTCTATTTAGAGGCTTCACCACCTTACACTCACAAGAAAAGGCCCAAGTTTGAAGATCTTCATAAGAAAGAAGCCTCTCAACAGAATATATTGACTTCTGAGCCTCCCAAGCTTGAGCTTAAAACTTTACCTTCTCATTTAAAATATGTTTATTTAGGAGTTGACTCTTCTTTTCCAGTAATTGTCTCTTCCTCTTTGACAGGCCTTGAAGAAGAGAAGCTACTTTCAGTGTTAAGAGCTCACAAATCAGCATTGGGTTGGTCAATAGCCGATATAAAAGGGATTAGTGCTTCAATATGCATGCACAAAATCCTTATGGAGGAGAGCCACAAGACCACGGTACAACCACAAAGAAGGCTCAATCCAAACATGCAAAAGGTGGTAAGGTCTGAGGTTCTCAAATTGCTAGACGCAGGTATCATCTATCCAATTTCTGATAGTTCATGGGTAAGTCCAGTTCAAGTAGTACCAAAGAAAGGTGGTATTACGGTTATAAGGAGTGAAACCAATGAACTTATTCCAAGAAGAACAGTGACAGGTTGGCCGGTATGCATAGATTATAGGAAACTCAATGATACCACTCGAAAAGATCACTTTCCATTACCTTTCATTGACCAAATGTTGGAGCGTCTTGCAGGTCATGCATATTATTGTTTTCTAGATGGTTATTCGGGATATAATCAAATCACTATAGCACCGGAAGACCAAGAGAAAACTACTTCACATGTCCCTATGACACTTTTGCATATAGGAGAATGCCATTTGGACTATGCAATACACCGGCCACTTTTCAGCGATGCATGATGACAATTTTTTCTAACATGGTGGAGAAATTTATGGAAATTTTTATGGATGATTTCTCTGTTTTTGGTTTTTCTTTTGATGCTTGTTTGAATAATTTATCTATGGTGTTGAAAAGATGTGAAGAAACTAACCTTGTTCTAAATTGGGAAAAATGTCACTTCATGGTGTAGGAAGGAATAGTGCTTGGTCATAGGATCTCATCCAAAGGGATTGAAGTGGATAAAGCCAAGGTGGAGGTTATTGAAAAATTACCCCCACCCACAACAGTCAAGGGTGTACAGAGCTTTCTTGGGCATGCATCGTCATTTTATTAAAGACTTTTCTAAAATCACTAAACCCCTTTGTAGCTTATTGGTCAAGGATACACCTTTTAATTTTTCAAAATACTGTTTGCATGCTTTTGAACTTTTGAAGGAAAAAATAATTTCCGCCCCCATAATTTGTGCACCGGATTGGGAGCTACCTTTTGAGTTGATGTGTGATGCTAGTGATTATGCTTTAGGAGCTATTTTAGGACAACGGAAAAACAAATTATTGCATGTCATTTACTATGCTAGTAGGACCTTGAATGATGCTCAACTCAATTATGCTACAACCGAAAAAGAATTATTGGCTGTAGTTTTTGCCTTTGATAAGTTTAGATCCTATTTGATTGGCTCCAAGGTTATCGTATATACTCACCATTCTGCTCTCATATATTTTCTAGCCAAAAAGGAAGCAAAACCAAGGCTATTTCGGTGGATTCTACTTTTGCAAGAGTTCGACTTGGAAATCAAAGACAAGAAAGGAACCGAGAACCAAGTAGTTGATCACCTCTCTCCCCTTGAGCTTGAAGATGAAAAAGCCACCACATCCATTCCAATCAATGAGGTATTTCCTGATGAGCAACTTCTTGCCTTTTCAGTAATAGAAGTTCCTTGGTATGCAAATTTTGTAAATTACTTGGTTAGCAATGTGGTCAATCCGGAGTTTTCATATCAACAAAAGAAGAAATTCTTTTTGGATGTAAAGCATTATTTTTGGGAAGATCCTTTCCTCTACAAGCATTGCAAAGATCAAATCATTAGGAGATGTGTACCTAAAGAAGAGATGGAGAGTACCTTAAAGCATTGTCATTCACTCGAAGTTGGAGGCCATTTTGGACCAAACAAAACTGTTGCTAAGGTGCTACAATCAAGTTTTTATTGGCCCTCCCTCTTTAAAGATACTTTTGCTTTTGTTTCCGCATGTGATCAATGTCAAAGAAGTGGAAATATTCCCAGAAAAAATGAAATGCCTCTAAACAATAGTCTTATTGAATTATTTGATGTTTGGGGCATTGATTTTATGGGACCATTCCCTTCATCTTTCTCAAATCAATACATTTTAGTTGTTGTTGATTATGTTTCCAAATGGGTAGAGGTAGTGGCCCTCCCTACAAATGATTCTAAAGTTGTGTTGAATTTTTTGAGAAAGCAGATATTCACCAGGTTTGGCACTCCAAGAGCAATAATTAGTGATGGGGGAAAACATTTTTGCAATCAGCACTTTGAGGCACTCTTATGAAATATGGTGTTACACATAGAGTTGCCACTCCCTATCACCCCCAAACCAGTGGTCAAGTTGAGGTTTCAAACTGGGAATTGAAGCGCATCTTGGAAAGGACAGTAGATTCATCCCAAAAGGATTGGTCAAAGAAGCTTGATGATGCACCGTGGGCATACCCGACTGCCTTCAAAACACCAATTGGAATGTCTCCATACCGACTTGTCTATGGAAAAGCTTGTCATCTCCCGGTGGAATTAGAACACAAGGCCTACTGGGCCATGAAAACTTTGAACTTTGATCTTGAAGCAGCTGGAGAGAAGAGGCTTCTCCAACTAAATGAGCTGGATGAATTCCGGCTTGATGCTTATGAGAATGCCCGAATTTACAAGGAAAGAACAAAACTCTGGCATGATAAGCACATTCAACAGAAGGAATTAGTAGTTGGCCAGAAAGTGTTACTCTACAACCCTAGGTTGAGATTTTTTCCGGGAAAGCTTTGTTCCTGTTGGTCTGGCTCTTTCACTGTTGTAAGTGTCTACCCCCATGGAGCTGTTGAGATTCATCATGACACCAAAGGCACCTTCAAGGTCAATGGTCAGAGATTAAAGCCTTATGTTGATGAGGATTTCAAGAACTACAAGTCCTCCTATTTGCTCCACCCTTCAACATAAAAGATGGCTTTCAGTCAAGCTCATGACTATAATCAAGCGCTTCTTGGGAGGCAACCCAAGTGTTCTTCATTTTAATTTTTGTATTCTACTTTCCTTTTTACTCATTTTTTTTACTATTTTTTCAGGTTCTTGGAGGTTGTTCACAGTAATCAAAGTCCATGCTACAGTCAATTTCAACATCTGAAGATCGAGGGAGTATTTTGTCCCTTTTTCTTTATTTTCATTTTGCCCTTGAACATTGAGGGCAATGTTAGATTCAAGTTGGGGGTGTTGTGCTGAAGTCTCATGTTTTGTTGACCTCTGTTTTGGTGATCTCAAAAACCTAGATTTTTCTTTGATGTGTTGGATAGCCTACTGGTGGGATAGTTTTCTTTGTGATGTGAATTTCTAGCCCATGCCTAGCAAGCCAGATAGCTTGATATTCTTGGTTAAGCTTAAACAGTTGAACACATGGTCACTTGACTGGTAATTCAAAATTTTAGCCTTTATTACTTATCTTTGGATAGTGTGATTTCATTTGTCTCACTTTGAACTTAGCACGAGCACACTAATGCATTGTGTGTGGGGTATGAGAACTGAAACCATTCATAGAAGTTTTGATAACTTGATTTCTGTTGATTGACTTATAGATGAATAACTTAGGCATGATAATTGTGGATGATTGAAAAAAAACCCTTTTGAGGAAAATTGTATTTTGAGCTCCTTTTTACTAAGTAACCGGGCCTCTTGCATCACTGAGCAATGAGTGTTCGCATCAAAAGGTAAGGAGTCTTAAAGGTCAATGATAATGTGGCTAGTTTAGCTTTGTAGCCTTTTTTACTCGAGTTAGTAAAACCCGTAGGGGTGTTCTCACACCTAATGCCCTTGAGCCATCTAGTTCGGGAGTCATTGGTCCAACACTCGATAAATGGGTCAATTAGAAAGCTTAAGGAAGCTAGACATTGCACAGTCCACATGTTTTGAAAAAAATAATAATAATAGAAACTAAAAGTCTCACAATGTCATGCCTTGGTTGTTTCATCAAATAAGGAGTCCTCTGAATTTGGGTTTGTTAGAACTTTTATAATGGAATTATTTTGAAGCGTCATAATGATATGTTAGATCACTTTACACCAAAGGCACTTGTGATGTTCCACTATCTAAGTATAAGTGATTAGGCTCATTTTTTATTTCTTAAGATTATGAACATGGAGTTTAAATTTTTAAGCTATCCTTGAATGTTAACTATTGTTCTAGGTGTTACTTTATCTTCTTTGATAGCATGTATTTCAAATCAATTTCAGGTTTGTGGGTATCATCTTGGTAAACCCTCACGAGACTATAACTCGTCCACTAAGAACACCTAGGGGTTTAAAGGCTCGTTGCATATGTTAAATGCAATCGAGAATGCCAGCGAAAGTGGTATAGTTAGGACTTTTTGTTTTATTTGTTTTAGTTCAGTTTTGCTAGGGACTAGCAAAAAGTAAGTTGGGGTGTGATAAGTCATGAAAATACCACATTTTAGCACAATAATTTCATGACTATCTGGTTTTATCTCATATTTAATTCCCAATTTTACTTAGAAATTGCCAAATTCCTTCATCTTTGCATTTTATTTTCACTATCTAAATTGTGCCTAATTTGTTGATGTAGAGACACTCTTGGTGGTTATAGGAGTCATGGCTCAGACGGTGTCACAATCGGAGTCAAATTGAAGAAGTTATGATCAATGTTAGATAGCCATTTGAAGCACCGTTTGAACGATCAGTGCAAAATCCAATTGCAGACAAACCCGAGAGTAGCGTTCGATAGTGTGGGAAGCACCGTTCGAACGTTCAAAGTCTGCAGAGAAACTCGAGAGTTGCGTTCGATAATGTTAGAGGTGGTGTTCACACGTTAGTGTATTTTAACCTAACGTGAGATCCGTCGTTCGAACGTTGGTATTGATGGAGCCCAACGTGTGATCTTCGTTCGAACGAAAGGGGGAGAAGTAGTTTTATGACTTGAACGTTAGACCCGCGTTAGATGCATTGTTTGAACGTTCAAGTCGTAAAAACAGTTATAAAATTATGATCTTTTCAGATTTGTTTCCTTTTTCTTGGGGATCTTCTTCTAACTTTTAGGAGGATCTTTAAGGGTTTCTATTTGAAGAGAGTAGGTCGTTTTTGGACTTCTAATTCGTGATTAGAAAGAAAAAGAAACTTCTCTCCTTCTTGGAGCTTCTTGTTTTGAAGGAAACTTGTTATTCTTCTTGAAGGATCCTTTGGCAAGTTGATGGGATTTCTATAAAGAGAGAGTTAGGGAACGTGAGAAAGGGTTGGTTGATGCTTGGAACGTGAGAAGGAAGCTAGGACGTGGGAGAAATCAGAGCTTGGATCTTCATTAGTTTATTTCTTCTCCTTTTCTTCTATTTCCTTTGTATATACTCTGTTTTTGATGGTTGTTCTTAGTTGAATCATGAACTAATTTTTATTACTAAGGCTTTGATGTAATCCAGACATGATGTTTTAACTCTGAATATTATTGCTATTGAATTTATGATTCATTCTTTGAGTATTTTATTATTGTGCTTAAGCCAATTGAGTGCTTGATCACCATTTAATTGTATTTGGTAGTTGTATTGAGACCGAGAGGAGATATACAACCTCAGTTCTTTGGGATAAAATGCCATATTCTACATGTTGATAGAGGTATTGGCATGGTTTATGTAGCCTTGTGTATTTTTACATGAAAATCCACAGATCTTAATGTGCCTACTTGCTTTTAAATTCACATAGAGATATCGTGGGTTATTGTGAGGAGGTAAGTTTGTTGGTGCTTGAGAGAGACCATTGGATAGGATAGGTATTCTCACTTTCAAAGTGGGTTATAATTCAAGAGCATGTGTATTTAGAAATTAATCCAGACTGGCTATGATGAAATCAAACGCCTTAGTATTTTAATCTCTTATTGAATCTTATTCCTTTATTTTCTTAGTTATTAATTTTAATTGCTAGTAAAACATCCATCTCACTTTTTGATTGTCCAAATAAAATTTCGGATAGTAATTTTAGTATTTAGTAACTAAAATTCCCTGTGGGTTCGACACTCTATTTCATCACTTTATTACTTGTTACGAATTCATGCACTTGCGAAAAACTACATCACCTGACAAACTGCACCGGTCGCCCGATAAGCAGGGATGAATCAAACTGCCCAACGCCGTTTCGATCAATGCTGACTTGATTCACCGGCCCACTGGAAGAAGCCTTGGAGTGGTCTCAGAGAGGGTTTGTAGCTGTGCCAGTAGCCGGAGTTGGTGCTACTGGTGCTGGGGGATCAACTGAGATCTTCTTACTATCAATCAGGTCCTGAATGTCATGCCTCAAATCCCAGCATTGATTGGTGTGGTGCCTGGGTGCACCAGAATGGTACTCGCACCTTTCTGCTGCATTATAACTCCTTGAGTTAACCATCCGGGGATTTGGAGGCTTTACTTGGAGGTACCCCTTCTTCAGCAGCGTCACTAACAACTCGGCTGGTGCATACGGCAGGCGGGTAAATACCCTTTTCATTCTAGCTTCCATTTTTTCTCTTGTGCTTCTCACTCCTTGGTAAGCTCGCTACCCTTGACCTTGAGGTGCTACTATCTCAGGTCTCTGAGAGAAATGGTATGGTTGCGTCGATTGTACATAATTAACTGCCTGGGTTTCCTGATTTTTGGACTCTTGTCCTTGATTCCTGCTGCCTTGTCCTGCCACTGTCCTTCTCTGTTCGGCACTCTGGCCACTGTCATCTATCTTACTGGCCCTTACTGCATCCTCAATTCTGTCAGCCGTTAGAATTAAATCATTCAAGTTAGATGTACTCTGCCCCAGCAGCAGAGAAAAGAACGGCTGTCCCAAAGAGGCAATGAACAGAGAAGTCATCTCCTGCTCAAGCAGTGGTGGTTGTACTAGCGTTGTCAATTCCTTCCATCTCTTGGTATACTCCCGTACTAATTCCTGACTCTTCTTTGTTAGCCTCTGTAGCTCAGCCCTAGTCTGTAAGATCTGGCTATTCAACCGATACTACTGGATGAATGCCGTTGCCAAGTCATTCTAGGTCTTAATCTTGGTTTTATCTAGACTCAAAAACCAAGTATAAGTGGCCCCAGTCAATGACCTTTGGAAAAACTGTACCATTATTTTCTCATCTTTAGCATATTGACACATATCTCCTGAGTAAGACCTCAAATGGTTCAATGGGCAGCCTATGCCATCAAACTGATGGAAATCCGAGCATTTAAACTTTATTGAGAGTTGGATGTCTGAGAAAAAGCAAAGGCTGTCTAGAGTAGCCTCGCTTGGGACCGCATTAGGCTGTATCTGCTTCAATTCTTCCCGCATAGTAGCCATCTCTGCTCTGCTCTCTTGTTTCATTGCTGCTATCTCTGCCTTACTTTCTTCTTTCAATGCTGTCATCTTTTTCTCAAATTGGGCCTGCTGGGTTCTATACCAATCCTCTTCTTCCTATCCTAGAGAACAATTCGTTCCATGGCCTGAGGGAGTGGTACTGCAGGTGGTGGCAGTGGTGGTACCATTTGTAACGCCCCGGATCCGAATTACGTAATAAAACCATAACTCATACCCGAGGTATTAGATACATAACTGCAGGATCTATATCAGAGTATAAGAAAACATGAATTTGTTTTTATTGAACATCAACAACAATATTAGAGTTCACTAAAACTACCCAATCACCAATCCACAATGAAATGAAGAATTACAATTCAAAAGTTTACTCACTATATCGAAAGTAATCAGCAAACGAATGATAAAACCCTAGAATCACTCTACAAAGTAATCCTCTCCCCTATACTCAGGGTAGACAGTGACAGGCTCAACCCTTCCAAGATCGTCCTCACTAGGATCTGAAAACAAAACAAGACGTAATAAGATATGAATATCCCAGCAAGTAGAACATGCATACACAAAACATTTATAATGGTTCTAAAACATGCTTCAGTAGTAAAACATGCATTAGTAACGATAACCAATATTTACGAGTAACCCGAGTAATCCAAATCCATATATATATATATCAATAAAGGAAAAATATCACAATCACTGTATAACAGAAATTCATAAAATGTAATCATCAGAACAAAGTCCACGGTGGACTCATAAAATAAGATTGCCCTTAACTAGGTAATGCCGAAGTCCACTATGCCACCTCCCAGCTTAGGTGCAAAGCCGAGTACACGATCATCATCTTATTGCGGGAGAAACCATCCAGTACAGTTATGAGTTGGCATCTACTAATCCAGTCACAGTCCGAGTACACGATAAAATAAGGGATAGCCACAGCCAGCCGAGTACACGATCAAACCTCACCGAGTACATGGTGGAAACGCGTGCATGAACAACGCATTTCAACTAGCAAAGAAACAATCTATTCCATTACCTAGCTCTTAACTTGACAAATGTGGATCTACACCGAGCTATGCCATCTAGACTCGAGCTAAAGCAAAAACAGTAATTTCATTAATATCCACTTTGTTCCAAAATCAAACACGTCATCCCGAGTACACGGGGCATCTCTGAGTACATAGAGGAAACAATACCCCAAGTACATGGGCATCCCCGAGTACACGGAGGTAAGATGACCATCAATCCAACAAAAATCCCAAAAACATCATTCAAGTACATGGAGAAAACCAATTAATCACATTTATCCAAAATAATCTGATTTCAAGTTCTTTTTCAAAGTATTGCATAAAATTCCCTTTTTATAAACCAAAAGTTTGTAAAGCTGTTAGTTTTGGTTAAACAGGCAATTCCGAAATTAAAACAGAACCTTAATTCCCTTATTTAATTAAATCTGGTATTATATGATTCATGCCCAAACAGTAGCTCCTACATATGTTTTATACTCCAAACATCTTGATTTATATAAAGCCTTGAAGCTTACCTTTAACTATCCTATTTATTTTTACATTCCCTATTTATGCGCTTACCCCAGCAGCCCATATTTATTCCTCTCCTATTTGGTTATCTCTAACTAACCCTCTAAGTGATTTCTCAAGTTTAGGTTGCATGGCAAAAAGTATATGTGCTGGAGAAATTTACATCACCTAGGAATTTCCTATAACATTTCTCTAACAGGTTTCAGATTTTAACACTTGGCATAACCTCAGTTTCCCAACACTTATATGTCCTTCAAGACACCTTACCCACATATATTTAAGTTATCTAAGAGTTAAGTCTTTAATTGGAATTAATAACCACCATATAATCTAAAATAAAATAGTGCTGGCACTGACCCTGGAGAAATAGGTGCCACCCAGCACATACTACATTTCAGCAACCATGATCTTAAACTCCAACCCAGCACCTGTGGTATTCAAGGCAATACATGCGCATTTAATTTTTTTTTTACCATTGATTGACCTCTAATTAGAACCCCAAATAGCTCAAAACATAACTTTAAAGGAGTGTTAATGAAATAACAGCAACCCTTTACATCACTCAGCGCCAAGTCCACTCTCACCTATGCCATGCTTTCTATACTCTTAATATCAGAAATACCTAGATTTGCTCTCAATCAAGATCCCTAAGACCTTCTCCAACCTGACTCATTAAAGTGTAGTTAATTAATTAAATAATCTGGAACAACCACAACCATACTGAAATGGAGCTGGCACTGACCTCTGATGAGGTTGGCAGCACTCAGTGCACGCTCCACTTTCCCATTCACACAATATTTTAAACAAAGATTCATCCTATAGCACTGTACGAACTTAGAAGAATGGTCTAACTAGCAATATGAAACACCATATATAAAATATAGCTTAGTGCTCTGCAGCCACGGTTGTAAAGTGAAGCTGGCGCTGACCTCTGATGAGGTTAGCACCAGGTATCAATGCCTAGTGCCAGGTCTCACACGGCCAAAACCAAATGTTGATTACGAACCATATTACCAGTAAAGAAAACTACCTTGTATTCAGACCATATCTAGGATAATTTAGACTCTTCCAATGGCCTTTTTATCATGCATCGAGTATGATTAGATTACCAACCATTTCTGCCTAACATTAGCCGCTCAAGCTCTTCTCTCCTAATGAATTTTTCCTTGAACAACCTCATATTAAATCCAACATGTATTAACGAAATTTCCTTATTATTGTAGGTTTATCAACATATAAATCATACATTCCACCAGCAACATACCTAGGGAATATATGTAAGAATTTATATTCAGTTCGTATCTAAGCACCAATTTCCATAAAACAGAGATCGACTGTATGCTGAATAAACCACACCAACCTCCAGTTAAATCATTCAAAACCAAAACGAGGTTGTGCTACTCACCTCTAGGCACCGAATTCCAGTTGCTAAGCCCTCAATTGCATAACTAGACTTCTAAATTTGCACACCGAAATTCCCACGCACAACACTGATCTGAAATTTTTACCATCACCAGATCAGACTTCTTCAGATCTGATCTTCTCCTTCAATTTAGATTAGAACTCCACAAATTTGCTCTTAGTTCAGTTGATCTTACTTGAAATTCGAGCTTGGTTTGGCTGAGAATTTCAGTTCTGATCCGATCTGATTTGCAGCCGCCAAGAATTCTTCAATTCTTACTAACAGAGATCAAACGACAGCAAATGAGCTCTCCACATACCAAAATTTCTCCAAGCTTAGCTCCAAACCCTAGCTTCTGATTTCCTCTCCTCTCTGAGATTTTCCTCTTCAGTCCTTCAATTCTTCAAACAAACTAGTGAACTCATTTAACCTGGTATTTATAGTTGCCGCTCAATCAGCAAACTTAAAACATGATCCCCTGTTATGCCACACTACATCAACCCTACACCAGCAGCTTTGTTTGGTCAGTTAACCCATGATTGCCACATCATCATCCACTTAATTTCCCAAATAAAAATTTACTAAGATTATCTCACCTCCTTAAATTGAAATTTCTGATCTGGTTCACTCGGATCTTAATTTAATCCCCTTTTAATTTCCTTTTTCTGCAAAAATTCACCGATTAACTCTGATTTAATGATTTAATTATTTAGTTAATAATTTTTTTTATTTTTCAAAAATCAGGGATTTTACACCATTGGAGGTGGGTGTACTGGGTACGGTGGTGGTGCTTCTGCTTGCTGTGGAAAAGGTGGCTGCTGTTGTACGATTGGTATTGCAGGCGGAACTTGTCTTAACTCTTTTAGTTTTGCCATTAGATCCTGAATAATGGTGATCATGCTATCAATCCTCTGCTGCATTTCTTTCATGACCTGCACCTGACTAGCTTCCGCTGGATGCTGTTCAGGCGGTGTCTGTTCTCCTGGCCGATCCATTTCAAGTCTTGTTCTGGATCTCAACAAATATGGGCTTCGGGAAGCTATTTTGGTACCTTTTGAAATAATAAGCAGGTATTAGTGCAATTTTACAAGAATAATTCACGTAACTTAATTGAATTTACTTATTTTTGCCATATTTTGTTTTTTACTAAATTATCTTATCTGTTTTTAGCTGTCCATAAAACAGCAAGGAAAGAGAACCTGATTATAAAAAAAAAAGCCCAAAGAGAGTGGAGACAGATCTATTTTAGCCACTTGGAAATGCCTGGGAAAGAGAACCCTAACTTTTAAAAACTGATCTATTTTAGTCGCCCAAAGCGACCGGGAAAGAGAACCCTAATTTTTTGAAAAGCTGATCTATTTTAGTCACCCTCCAGCAACTGGGAAATAGAACCCTAATTTTTGAAAAACTGATCTATTTTAGTTGCCCTCAAGTAACTGGGAAAGAGAATCCTGATTTTTCGAATCTGTTTTAGCCACTTGACTGAGAGAGAGAACCCGGGGTTAAGCTAATCTCTTTTAGCCGACTTGGCAAGGAGAGAGAACCTTCAATTAAGGGGGGTTTTGTTTAAGCTCAGCATCACGGGGTTGGACCATGCAGGGTCTTTGTAGGGGGTGAGCTGAAAAGCAGCACCCAGGCGTACCTCAGCCAATCTCCAGTTTATTCACTAGCAGCATCGACGCCTAACTTTGGCTAGTAGTTCCCGGGCATGCCTTAGCTAGTCGTTGGTTTATTTACCATTGACTTCGGCGCCTCACAAAGGGGAAAGCTATGCCAGGATGATCCTCCGCCAATCTTCGGTTTAATTAACGACTGCTTCAGTGCCCCAAAGACTTCGGCTAGGGATACCCGAGTGTGCCTTAACTAGTTGTTGGTTTAATCACCATTGACTTCGGCGCCTCACTTGGGGTATGCTATGCCAGGACAATCCTTTGCCAATCTTCGGTTTATTCACCGACGGCTTTAATGCCCCAAAGACTTTGGCTAGTGATACCTGGGCGTGCCTTAGCTAGTCATTGGTTTAATCACCATTGACTTCGGCTCCTCACTTCAGGTATGCTATGCCAGGACGATCCTCGACCAATCTTTAGTTTAATCACCGATGGCTTCAGTGCCCTAAAAGGCTGACTGGATGTTCTTGAAAAAGATACATACGGGTATGATCTGAGCTCAAAGGCTTGGGTGTTCAAAGGTTTAGAACACTTGCAGGGTTTCAAGATTTTGATTTCAAGTGGTCCCATCGACCGAGATTTGCATTTGGTCAGGAGTGGTCCATTGGGGACTGATTTCAAAAAGAACAAGTGATTTCATCAACCGATATTAACAAAGGTGGCCGCTAGAGGCCGATTTGCCTATGGAGGACTTCAATTCTTTTTCACTCATATGTTTCATTCTTTTCAAATTATGCTTTTGTCTTCGCAGATTAAATTCAACCCAAGATATTGGATTCAAAGGAAATTTCATGCTTCAGAATTACAATATCTGAAAAGTAGACATCAAAGTTTGCAGTACATCATCATGCTCAAAAGATTACATTAAAGCCAAGGTCTAGTTAGGCTGGTCATCATCATAGTGGGAGGACACGTCTCGCCTTCTCAAGGCACGCAAAAGCTTGTTCTGCAGACGTTGGTCCTCCTCTGCGCGCTTGCGCACAATGTCTATTTCAACTTGAAGGGCCTCATTGCCCTACCCGTTTTCATGTTCAAAATTCACATATTCAAGATGAATTCTGGAATGAAATTCCTGCAGTTCGGCCACCCTATCCCTGTATGCATTAGGGGGCGGAACTGGAATGTCACCAGAGGCGACGAGATGAAGATGAGGGGATCGTTGAGGCCACATTCCCAAGCGATCCATTGTTCGTAGTCACGAAAGTGGGAACCAAAGAAAATGTCTTCCTGGAGCTTGTGCACGTTTTGTCATTCCTTCAGCAAATGCTTCTTAAGCTTATGCTTGAGCAGGCCAGTTAGGTCGCTCGCATCGTCTTTGATTGATATCCCCTGAGACCTCCCAAACTATTTCAGAACTCGGATCGGATAGTATGGCACAACATGGGTTAAGCCTATCAAAGCTAGGCAATTTTTCTTTCTGAAAGCTAAGATGGGGGTATAGGGGAGATTGAATATGCCCCACCATCTGATATCTGTTTCTCCATTTAACTGGAGAAAGTGGTTCAGCCAATCCTCACGAGTGGGCAAGTCTAGTCTGATCTCTATTCGGGCCATCAACGTGAAATTGTCATAGACAAACCCGTAATGTGGGCTGACAATTTCAGCAACCATTAGGTGGTATTGTAGCCAGATGTGTACGAGAGAAGCACATCCCTGAAACCTCCTAGTTCCGCTCTTGGTCATAGTCAGCGCATGATACAATTGGGTCAGGACCAGTGGCACGATTTGGTACCCTACCCGAAGTTGGTCCACAATTTCCATGAGGGCCAAATTAATGGTGTCTCCCCTAGTTGGAAAAATGATCTGCGATAGAACCACGAGGGTGAAAATGTCCCACCAAACACGGGGTCTTTCCTGCTTTTTGTTTCTTATCTTTTCTGCTAGGAAGGTTTTAGAGACCCTCGTGAATGCTTGGTCACCTCCTAAAGTTTGGAATTCCCCTCTGGGTAGGCCAAAGAAAGTACAAGCTTCATTCTTGTAGCTATCTTTGAGATTTGGCCGGACGGGTTCTCCAAGGATGTGAAATCGGAGAAATAGGTCAAATTCCTCAATTGTGGGAGTCAACTCAATGGTGCCGAACCTGAACACTGAAAATTGGGGATCCCAGAAAAGCAATGTAGCTTGGATCATATCCCAGTTGATCGGCACATCTAACAAGGATAACGGTATTGCACCTGTAACTCCCCGAACCCGGGTCAGTGCAAATTGGCACCCGACCCGAACCCGGTTCGCTACTGTAACAACCCGAATTCAGTTCAACAACCAAATCCGAGGTGTTACTGGCCCATATCAAATCTACATCAAGAATATACCAGACTAAAGAATTTAATAATCCATTCAATTAATTAAACTATCAGAGTGCGGAACAAATATGTGCGGAAGTGTAGTCTAAAATCCTCAATAACCAATATAGTTACTCATCAACATTTATATCAAAGTCTGGTAAAATAAAATGGTTACTATCTCTCTCATCTCTCTAGTACATCAAATCAAATGAATAATAGTCTAATAAAAAAATACTAAGTCTATATCAGTCCTCCACCTCAGACAATATCCGGATAAAAGTAATCCTCCGATGACTACTCTGCTACCTCTCCCTGAAAATTACTATGATCCCCCTCTCGCGTATCAGCTGAAAAATGAAATAAAAGCAGGGTGAGATACAAATATCCCAGTAGGTAACACATGCATGTTTAAATAGTTAATATTAGTAAAATAACAGTTCATGCACGATTAAGCAATCTCGACTAAGCAGGCTCGTATCAATCATGAGTACAAAACAGTATGATAAACAGTTCTAAAGATGAATTTCAGCAAGTTCTATTATAAGAATCCAATATCAAAATCAATAACATAATTCATACTTTGCTAGGACGCACTAAACAGTCACATCCGAGCAATATCTCAATCACATGCCTCCAGCATGCATACCATAATAATATCAAGTGTTTATGATTTTCAGTGTCATTGTAGGACTCACAAAGATAGATAAACCTTTTGAGATGATTCTCAACCAATCGCTATACCACCGTGCGGCTTAGGAGCAATGCTACTAATGATACTCAAGTCCCATGCAGCGTAGCTTAGACAAGAGCCGTAGTCACTGACTTATTGCACACGTACCCATCAGAGTTGGCATGTACCACCAGCATGCAGCACCAGAATCAATACACGGAGATGGTCGCTTATCCACATGTACAGGGAATCACCAGCGGCTCACCGGGGTGTCCCTCCAGACATAGGACCTTCCCAGACAAACTAACTTGCAAAGGAAGCGCATCGCACAAGGGAGAAACTCAACCCAAATCACATATCCCTCATCTATCTAGCTACAACTATGGATCCATAACTAGCTATGCCCACTAGACTCCAAAATTCCCTAAAATATAATATTTCTATAAGGGTTGGTGCCTAGCGGGATATAAAGGTTAAATTTGTCAATTACTTCAATATTCGGGTCATCGGAGTTCTGAATTCTCTTTATGTAATTTTCTGGTTTATAGTGTAGTTTAAAAGATGTTCTAGTAATTAAATAATAGTTAGGTTTTCCAAAAACTAGATTTCTCAATTACTTTCAAAGTTTGGCAATTAATGTCCTAAATATCTTCCTAATTTATTTTTTTGTAAAACGGGGAATTAGATAATTTATTTTGGTCTTAAAACATCTTAATTAATCATTAAAATTGTCTAAAAATAGTTTGGAATTGAATCAAGTTCAAAATTAGAAAAATCTGGAATTTCTGCACAGAGCGCCTAGGATCGCTCAGGATCGCCTCGGCGGTCTGTGGTTGGCGGTAGTGCAAAACAGGTCGTCGACGATAAGTCTTCCAGCAATCTTCGGCGGTCTAAAATTTATAACTAGTGCCGATGAAAGCTGAGGATCGCCGAGCATAGTCGAGGTCGACGGTCCTCCAAAAACGAACAAAAACAGTTTTAAATCGTGATTTTTCTTGTCTAACCTCATTCTAACATACTTATAAGATGGTTATCTAACTAAATACATCATTATATCATATAAAAACATGCTTTTACGATTAAACGAACGTAAATACAAAAACGAATGTAAAACAGTGTCACCTACCTCTGTTGATGATCGTTTCTTTTCCTCTTCTCTAGACAATGACTAGAACAGCAAGAGACACTGCCTAGAATAATGAAAACGAGCAACACCCTCTCTCTTTTCCTTCTTCTTCTTCTTCTTCTCCTTCGGTCTGGTCGTGTTTGTCGCTTGCGGCTGAAGTATACGAGCAAAAATACAAACGTATACGTTTAGGTTAATAAACTAATATATATACTCCTAGATCCCATGTATCTCACATACACACGCCCAATCATAGCTCCTAAAATTAAAGTGTTAATCATACCTTGATATCTCATGATCAGACTGTCGGATCTGCGCCCAACTCTGGATCTCTACTAATTATATCATCCCCTACATTAATAAAATATTTCCATCAATTATAATTCTCAAGAATATTATTAATTAATTTGTTTTATTATTTAAGGAAAATTCGGGGTTTTACATCCTTCCCTCCTAAAAGAAAATTTCGTCCTCCAAATTTACCTTGTGATTCTGGAAATAGGTTAGGATACTTTCTCTGCATTTCCGATTCCAATTCCCAAGTAGCTTCCTCAGTTGTGTGATTCTGCCAAAGTACTTTCACAAGTGGAATTACTTTAGTACGAAGAACCTGCTCCTTCCTGTCTAAAATCTCAACTGGATGCTCTTCATAAGTCAAGTCTCCTCGCACTACTATCGGCTTATGTTGAATGATATGAGTAGGGTCATGCACGTACTTCCTCAACATAGAAACATGGAATACGTCATGAAATCCTTCCAGTTGTGTAGGCAAAGCCAATCTGTATGCCACTGGTCCCACTGTACCCTTAATCTCAAATGGACCTATATATCATGGAGCCAACTTGCCTTTTTGTCCAAATCTCTTAATCCCACAAGATGGAGATATCTTCAGAAATACAAAGTCTCCAACCTCGAAATGCAAGTCTCTTCTTCCAGTATCTGCATAGCTCTTCTGACGACTCTGAGCTGTAAGCATATTCTGCCTAATCTGATTTACCTTCTCAATGCTATCCTGTACAATCTGTGGCCCAATAAGTTGTCTTTCACCAACTTCCACCCAGCACACTGGGGATCTACACGGTCTGCCATAAAGTGCCTCAAATGGTGCCATCCGAATACTCGCCTGATAGATAGCTATTATTATAGGCAAACTCTACCAATGGTAGGTGCTGATTCCAATTGCCTCCCCAATCCATAACACAACATCTCAGCATATCTTCCAATGTCTGAATGGTACGCTCAAACTGTCCATCTGTCTGAGGATGATAGCTAGTGTTGAAACTAAGCTTAGTGCCCAAGGCTGCTTGAAATGCAAGCAAAAAGCGCGCCGTGTATCGTGCATCTCTGTTAGACACTATGGAACTTGGCACTCCATGAAGTCTCACTATCTCCTTGACATATAGCTCAGTTAAAGACTTCAACGGCTGTGTAGTGTTAATAGGCAAGAAATGCACTGACTTAGTCAGTCTATCCACAACAACCCAAATAGCGTCTTCCTTCTTTGCTGTCAATGGTAACCCAGATACAAAATCCATGGCCACATGTTCCCACTTCCATTCTGGAATAGGAAGTGACTGAAGTAAACTAGGTGGTTTCCGATGTTTAGCCTCCACTTGCTGGCATATCAAGCACTTTGCAACATACTCTGCAATCTCTCTCTTCATTCCTGACCACCAATAGATTTCCTTCAAATTCTTATACATCTTTGTACTTCCTGGGTGAACTGCATACCTCGATCTATGACCCCTATTAATATCTTCTCCTTAATCTCCTCATTAGCTGGAACACAAGTACGGCCTCTATATCTCAATAGCCCATCTCTATCTGAAAAGTCTGTAGCTGCCTCAGATCCTCTACTCATCATCTCCCTGGTCTCTATCAACTGTGGGTCAGCCAACTGTCTCTCCCGAATCAACTAAATCAAATCTGGCTCAATCTGAACACGAGCACCTCACCAGGTAAGTGGAAGGGTTCCCCTATGTCTCTTTTATAGTGTAACAGAATTGGCACGTAATACGATGTCTGGGTGGGTCCCTAGGTAAGTGGAAGGGTCATAGTGGTCCCATTAAAATCAACTTACCTTATGCAATTATTGCGTCCGTTTGAGAGGACTCCCCAAAATCACGTAGTTACGCGTATTCCGTATTTCACTAAAGTTGGACACAGCGTACTTTCTAAACCTGCCTACATCCACCTAAGTTGACTCATTTTCTAACTAGGGTCCGACTGGGTTGGGGTTTCCCCAGTGTAGTCGCTAAGCTGTGCGCACCTGATTTCACACAACGAGGCACTTGTAGGGCGCGTGCATCGGGACTATTGGAGTCACCACTGCCTGAGAAGTGCAGGCAGACACAAGGTTGCCTAACCAAGTCTAATTTTCTAGTCTACGACTTATTAGAGATCTGGCTAAATTCTTGGTTAAGTCCGGGGAAGTCCGAAGACACCCTAGCCAGCCCTGTCAGTTTGACGGATCCCTCGGGTCTCCCCGGTTTTGAGTCAACTCTATACTCACCCTGTCCTAATCCAACATGTTTCTTTTTAAGTCTAATGGGGACCATTTGAAGGTATAGATCCCTCTTATTTTATTTTTTAAGTGATGTGGGTCAGGTACGGGCCCCGTTGGAAGGCCCATCGGATGCCAAGTTGGGCTTGAGCCCATGGCCCGGTAGGGTTATTGGGTAACCCTTATTGGATTTGGTTTGTTTTGGTTTAAAAGTTAATTAAATATGCAAGTTAAGTGGGTTAAGGGTTTTAAGGGCCCAATGAGCTTGGTCTTGGCCCACGAGCAATTAATCAAGTGGCCTTTGAATGGGCCTTGGTTTGGACCGGATGGGATGTGGGCCCCGTTGGAGGACCCACAAAGCCTTGGCAGGCTCGGGCGGGCTCATGGTCTCAAAACGGGCTTGGGTTGACCCACATAGTCCCATGGGTTCATGTATGGCAAATCGGTTCGGATTGGGTCCAACCAGGTCCAAAAAATGATTTTTAATTAATTACGCAATTTGACCGTATTTGGAATGTGGTCAAGGCTGAACTGTATATCAAATGTGGTTCAGGCCTGTTCGCATACCAAATGCGGTCAAGGCTGAACCGCATATCAAATGCAGTTCAGGCCTGCTTTCGAAAAATGGCTGCGGCGCCAACCAGATCTGGTTCGTCTGCTCTCTTGGGGTGTCCGCCAGCTTCAATGGCCTCCAGTGCCTTCTCAAAACTAATCACATGCTTATTCCAAGCTCAACCGCCCCATTTTTCAAGCCATTCTACAAATGGGAAAAGTCTCGGCTTTTCACCATACATTCAAACCATTCACAAGCATATTCATGAAATGCTAAGCTAATCTAAATGTGCAGACATATAGCTATCTAAGGATCTCATAGAAATAATACTTTATGCAAAGGAATAAAGCAACTCTTAACCACACTTTGATGATATTATTGGTACGCATATACTACGTAAGATATGTGCAAAGTGGTGTGCGGAGATGCAGGTGATATGCATGTCTATACGAAAAACTGTAAGTGTACAAACAATGTGAGTAGACATGTGGAGACACAAATAACCTGCATGTGTGTACTAATGTGATAAGTGAGGAACCAAGCATGCGTGATGAAAGATCTCAAAAGTGAGCTGAAAAGCTGAGGAAAAGCACCACAGTCATGCATACAAATGGATCTAGTTAAGAAGGGAAAGAGGGGTGAGCAGATTAGGGGTACAAAGGACAGCGCAAAGAGGACAAACCCCTCTTGAATACAAATTGTTAGTATAGGGAAACTGAATAAAATATATTTCAATGACTTCCCTTGGCTATCTTGCTAACGTAACCCTTGTCTCGCCTTACGGGTGGGATCTCGTCCACACCATGGGGAGTCCCATATCATGCACACCAAAGTTGAACAAGGAGTAACAAGTTACCGAAATAAGTAGCAAAAAAAGGTAAACTTGTTGAAAAATTCCGGATTTAATATATATCGAATACAATGTTACTAGGAGTATTACCTTGCTATTACCTTTGCGTTTGGATGAGCAGTGTTTCTCCTGGAGATGTGGACAGTGCTTCCACCCCTCCCTAGATTCTCCAAAAATGGCCTTCTCCTTGTTCTTGGGTTGAAGGAAGGGAAAGAAGAAGGAAAAGAGAAGCTTTTGGGGCAAAATGGGTATTTTCTAGGCTTGAGGGTGAAGGAGACAACTCAGAAGGGTTGCTGGTAGGTGGGGACGAAGTGGGGAAGACAAAGGGGGGGACCAACCTTAAACAATGGGGGCTAGGGCCCCCTTTTATAGACAAAGTTTCCGTGACCGCATTTCAAATGTGGTTGGGCAGCCCATGTATGCAAAATCCACGCGAATTTGTCAGCTGTTGCCATTGGCAACGCATGGCGAGCTTCTAGAAGGCCAGAACCGCATTTGAAGTGCGGTCATGCCTCGATCGCATTTGAAATGCGGTCGAGCACGTTTTTTAAATGTTGGATTTGAAATCCTTTATTCAATTTGGTTTTTGGGCAAGATTTTGTCCGATTTTAAATGATTTTTTAATTATTTTAATTCGAAGAAATCTAGATTTTTTTATGAAATATTATTTAAATCCTGATATTTATTTGCTACGCCACTTTCTGCTTTTTTGCCATGCGGGCAATTTTCCTGAAACTTTGACTGGCCATAACTTCCTCGTCCGGACTCCAATTTGAGCAAACTTAGTGTCGTTGGTTTGCGCATGTAAAAACGCACGAAGGGGTGCACGGATTTGATGCGTGCCTCCGGATGGGTAGTTCGGGAAGGTTGGAGTCGTCACTGCCTGATGGGGTGCAGGCAGACACTTGTGTGCCTAGGTTTGCTTAATCTGATGGTTTGTGGCTTGAGATTCTAAGCAAGGTTTTGGTTACGATCTGGGGAAGTCCGTAGACACCCCGGTCCGCCTGTCGAATGACTGGTCCCATAGGTTTCCCTGGTTTGAGTCAACTTGGTCTGTTTCACCCGATTCCTATTCCAACATGCACATTTTATTAAGTCTGGCGGGATCGCCAAGGTGGTGTGGGTCCCCTTTTGCTTAATTTTATCTTTTTAGCTTATGGTGATGTGAGCTTGATTGGGTGGGCCCTATTGGAAGGCCCGCGGATTCCTTGATGGGCTAAGTCCAATCCACATGCCCCTAGTTGGGCCTCAATATAAGCCTGAGAGGCCCTTTGGGCTTTGGTTCAATTGAATTGATTTTATTTAAAGTTCAAGTTGGAGATTAAGTTCAATTCCATGCAAAAGTGGGCCTAGAAATGGTTTGTGGGCCCCTGGGTGGACCTCACAAGGGATGCCAAAAGATTTTGAATTATCTTGGTTAATCTGTGCCAAAATGGGCTAGGCCTTGGGCTTGGGGCCCTTAGCCTAGGAAATTAGGGTTTGACTCTTTTGATTCGGTTGATGGGCTTAACGAGCCCAGTAGGCCCTACCCGCAGTCTCGGCCAAACCACAACTTAGACTAAGCCTTCATGCTTCAAGATTGGGCTTTGGGATGGGCTTCGAATGGTGTGGCCCATTCAATTAACTTACTTCTCTTGTCCGCATTCAAGGGGATTTGTTGGGCTTGGTGGGCCCCGTTGGAAGGCCCACAATGTACCAAATTGGACCGGAATGGTCTCAGTCCCATCTTGGGTTTTCGGTCGACCCTACTGGTTCACTTGGTTCAATTGAGAAGGCAAGGACATTATACAAGGCGCAAAAACAAAAAATGAAATTTCAGCAGTGTAGCCGACCTGAGTTGTCGGCTACACACAAAATGACTTGTAGCCGACCTCTAAGGTCGGCTACACACACAAATAGGTGTAGCCGATTATCCTGGTTGGCTACAAACAGGCCCTGGCTGATCCGACCTGAGTTGTCGAATCAGGTCGGCTACACACAAAATGACTTGTAGCTGACCTCTAAGGTCGGCTACACACACAAATAGGTGTAGCCGATTATCCTGGTCGGCTACAAACAGGCCCTGGCTGATCCGACCTGAGTTGTCGGATCAGCATACAGAGAGGGTTTTCGGGACTTTTGTAATGGGATTGGGTTTCTGGACTCCTAGGGGGGTTCTAGCAATGTGCCAGGAACCTGGGTGTCCCTGTCTTGGTTCTTCATCTTTCACATATCAACCCACACGCAGGGCAAAAGGGGACCAAGCAACCAAACCTAATATGCATATTTTTAAACCATGAGAAAGACATGCATTTTTACAGATTTTCGTGCATGACCAAAAAGTGTGTGTGTAAATGAGCATGCTTCCCATGTGGACATATATTAAAATAAAGAGAACAAGCATATTACTTACAAGTAGCTAGATAATATTAATATGAAAGCATCATAGAGCATATATTCCAAGAGAAAAATCTGCACACATGACCTAACCTAAACATGCCATGCCATATTACAGATCCAACGGCTTAAGCAATACTACTTAGAGAAGGGAAAGGAAGGGGACTTAAGGGTACAAACGAGTTGAAATTAAAGGGAACAGGCTCCCCAGTCAAATGGGATAAATCAGTAATCAAGTGATGCTCTAAAGACCATGAAAAACAAGCATGAAATGAGACCTCTCCCTCCCTTGGGGCTGCACGGATGGTCCCCCTTACCATGGGAGTTCCTCGCATCCAAAGTGAAGAGGGAAAACAAGAAAAAGGGATAATAGTATGCTAGGAATGGGAAGGACTACATGCCGAAAATGGAAACATCACAACATACTTGGAATATGCCGAATCCGACTTATATAGAATGAAAAGCCATGGGGAACATTACCTTGCGGTTTACAAGCCCTGGAGGGGTGTGGTTGATGCTCCTTGAAGCAAGGCAAGGGGCTAGAACACCTTCTTTGGCCTCTAACAGCAAGCTTCTCCTCTCCTTCAAAGTGACAAGTGGTGAAAGTGAAGAAGGGAAGAGGAATCAAGGTTAGAATAGTCAAAGAAACAAGGCTTGAAGGTTTGGGAAGCATGGAGGGGCAAGAAGGGAGGATTTCGTACCAGGAATAGCGGAGGAGAAGGGGTGGAAATGAGCAAAGAATGGCCAACCCCGACCAAGGGCAGCTGCTGCCCTTTTTATAGGCAGCAGTTTGTATCCGACCTTATAGGTCGGATACACATGGCTTGGTGTGTATCCGACATAATATGTCGGATACACTAAGCCCCCTTTGTATCCAACATTATATGTCGGATACAAACACAATCATTTCGAAAATTTAATGCGCTCAAAAAATCTGTCGGAAAATCCTGCGAGATTTTGGAAAAAGTCTTTTGTATCCGGCATACTATGTCGGATACAAAGAAAATTATGTATATCCGACATATTATGTCGGATACAAAAAGGTGAATTTTTTTATATTTGCAGATTGCCCCTCAGATTTGACCAATTTGACAATTGGGATAATCTCAAATTGCGCCATGGCTATTTGCAGATTAATCCCTGAGATATTTTGAACATTTTGGATATTTACGGATTAATCCTCGAGATATTTATCTGCATTTCTTATCACGTTTGCAGTTTCCGGCATTGCTGCCTTAGAACTTCAACTGCTCATATCTTCTTCATCTAGGCTCTAATTTTGGCAAACTCAGTTGCATTAGAGCCGTATCGGAGTCCTTTATCCATTGGGATAGGATTAAGCAGCTAATTCGAGGTTTAGCAGAAGGTCAATTTCTGCTCCCCCTCCAGTTTGACCAGCCTGTAGATCCTTCATCCGGGTTCCGATTTCAACAAACACAGTTGTGTTAGAACCGTGTCAAGATTCTCTATCCATTGAGATAAGGCAAGGTGGCCAATTATCACTTGATTAAAAGTCAACTTTTTGTCCCCTTAGGGTTTGACTTTTCAGCTGGGGTTCACATTTCCAGCACTTTCGGGGGGTGCAAAAATGAAGTGCTTATAGTTGGAATTGGTTCGGAATCCTCTATCCAATGGGATTAAATTGGGCAGCTGAATTAGGGTCAAGCAAAAAAGTCAATTTTTGCTTGACCCCAAAAGTTTGACCAGCTCATAACTTCCTCATCGGACCCTGATTCCAGCAAATTCAGTTGCGTTGGAACCGTATCGAAATGTTCTTTTCAATGAGAGGAAGTTTGATGGTTAATTTTCATTGAATCAAAAAGTCAACTTTTTTACCTTCCTTGGTTGGACTTTTCAATTTGAATTTTTATTTTCTTCATTTTTTTTTTGGGTGCAAAAATCAGGTGCTAACACTAGTACACAGATGATTGTATATCAACATCTAGATGTGTTTTCTTGCTATGTGGCGGGGCCATCTCATGGTGTAGCAAGAAACAGTCATGTGTCACGTTGCCAACCATGGAATCGGAATATATCGCATGCAATGCTGCCGTCCAAGAGGCCATATGGTTGAAACGGTTTTTGAGAGATTTTGCAATGATAGCCAAACCTGAAAGACCTATTATTGTCTATTGTGATAGTATGCCAGCATTGGCTTATGCGAAAGATCCCAAGTATCATGGAAAGACAAAGCATTTTGACTTAGATATCACTATATTAGAAGAAGAGTGGCTTAGAGAGATGTGATACTGACTCATATCCCTACAGATTGAATGGTTGTTGATCCATTGACTAAGCCAATTCCTAGAGAGGCTTGCAAGTCACATGTTAGAGAGATGGGATTGACTCGATTTTAATTTGTTTCCTTAAGTGTACTTGAAACATGTTCATTATGTTATGAAAATAAATTTTTGATTCATCTACATGTGTTATTTTGATGAATTATATGCATACACACATTAATTGGATATGTCACCAAGCTATGGATCGGCCACTCACACCGCGATCCGCCCTGGCACATAGTTTGCAAGCGGGATGGGACTTATGGAGGACTTGTGCCTCTTAGGGACACATTTAGAGGACTCTGAAGGACATATCTTGAGATATTTTCCATATGTCGCCTTGGATTTGTTTCAAGATGAGATTCTTAAGGGAATCGAGCATTTCTGTTTGAGTGGGAGACTTACAGAATTTGCACAGTTTAATAGCCGAGCATGAGCACTTTAGCCTTGGCATAGTATGGGTGCGACTTGGGCGAAGCACTCAGGTTAGTTGCATGTGTTGTGACTAGACTAAGACTCGTACGGTGTAGAGAAGTTGACATACACACTTGAGTGAGCTCCACTGTAGCGTGTATTCATACTGCATGTGCTTTGACGACCTACGTTTGGAGGGTAAGTAAATGAATCCCTACTTCCTTGCCGTGTGAGCCCAAACTAGGTTCCTTTCAAGGAACCAACTTGTGCCCTTATGGACTGATGATAATATCATAAAGCAGAGATTCAAAGATCACTACTTTAGCATTCTCCCATGGCCATGATTGATTCGGCCTAACAGGCAATGTTTAGGAAAGCATTTGGATCAAAGTGGAGTGGCATGTGGCTTTGGGAAGACCATGTGACATCACATCTGTGAAATAAAGATGAAATTATGCTCAATATAAAAAAAAATGTTGATTTTATTTATCCATCTATGTATATGGAAGATATAAGGTATTTACATATTCATATTTTTATGAACATAATTTCAATAGGATTGAGCTTAGGCCTGAGCTTAGTACTCAAGGGGGATTAAGAGAGCTCAATCCGATGCAGTCACATGGGTCTAGGGCGTATGAGAGATTTTTGGAGTGTATCTCTATGCTGGTTGGATGGAACTTGATATAGTGTCACTCATAGCACTCTTGTCGATCGCATGACATATTTCCTAGTATGACCCAGAAGATCGTCTTGGAACACTTGTTGAAATTCTCATATCTAACCAAGTGGGAGAGGTTATATTTTAGTGGGTCCCACCCGTGGGTGGTGTGGGTCCCATTTGTGGTTAACCTGACCCACTAGTTAATGCCCAATATGAGTGGGCCAGGTAGTTAAAGATAGAGGTGGAGTGTAAATAAGAATCCAAAATCTGTTAGACTCTATTTCTTACTCTCTCTCTCTCTCTATAAATAGAGCCAAGAGAAAAAGTGCTCCAGCCTAGATAGAAATATCCTCTCATACGGAGAGCGGTGGTTCTATCCTAGAAGATCTAGGGATCCCCTCCATCTTAGGGAAGGATTTACGTTGTGGAAAGCAATGAGGATCCTATTAATCAGGTTCTCTAGAAACGTGGGTGTAATTTGGTTCGTGATCCATTAATTCCGTTGCATATTTCGGATTTGGATCTACAACATGTATGTATCTAAAACCCTAAAATTACCAATTATTCATTGGAACTATTCAATTGAATTAAAATTTGAAAGAAGAGAATTTTGCCCCAAAAAAAAGAAAAAAAAAAAAACTAATCAACAACAGAACCATCCGAATTGTTAGAACTAACATTCACTTGGAAACAGTTCATATTCAATTTTGTTTTGTTTTGAATCACAAAATTAATTTTCTCAAAAATAATTTTAAATCTTCTCAAAATTCTGATTAAATTCCTCAAAATAAGAACATTATCAAAACTAATAGGATAGACTTATTAAAGCTTCTTGCTTTGTGCTTTATGTTAAATATCTTGATGGATGATTTGGATTCTCCCAAGTTGGGGTTCTAAACCAATAAAAATTGTCATGTCACTTGAAATCATACGTAAGTATGCAATTGTTGAGTTGGATTTCAAATGTCAATTATGTTACAAATCAATTGAGCACACTCTTTTGAGCACTCCATGTTTTATCAACTAGTTCAATTAATGGTGAAATGCATGTACACGACAGTTTCACTTGGAAATCGTTTGCACCCAAAATCATGCAATTATAGTGCATTGAGTATTGTGATTGGTACATTCCATTTAAAAAGTAAAATTTTTGTCGGGTAAAATGGTTTCTTATTTTTTTTTTTAAAGTGAATGCATTAATCATAACACTAGTGCATTATTTTGGGTGCAAATGAAATGCCCTTTTTGGTGTTATATGAGTATATACACTTATCTTAGCGTCTAGACTAAACAAATAAACATGGAGTCTCCAAAAGATATATAGGCTATGTTAAATTGGTGCATCGAAAATTACTCATGACTGAGTCATTTACCTGTAATTGCATCCTACATACTTATATCATACATATAAATACATTTAAAATTAAATTACTGTATCCAAACTTTTTTAAATACGGTACCAAAAAAGTTGTAATTTGGTAATATAGTGAAACTCATTTGTTTTGTTGATAAATTGGCTCCAAGATTGACACACATCGATTGTACAACTGATGCGTACAAGGAGTTCGTAATTAGTTCGTTGTATTTTAGAAATAATTTTAAAAAAATATAAATTAATTTAAGAAAAATTTAAATTCAAGGGACCAATTAGAATGGTGTTATACATACAAGGTTGTAAAACAGTTTCAATCGCTCACCCACTCTCACAAAAATACATTGGGAGGTAGGGATGGCAACGAATAGGTTCAGGGTGGTAAACCCGAACCCGCCCCTGTAGGAGTTTAGTCGATACCAAATCCTAAACCGCCTCTATCAGGTTAGTAACGGGCAGTGGCGGAACCACGTTCAGGGGGACAATTGCCCTCCCTAACTTTTAATTTTTAATAAAAAATGTATATGTTTTATATATTTTTTAATTAAAATTTAAGTTTTGCACCCCCCATTGAAAATTTTTATATTTCATAAGAATCCCTTCTAAAATTTCTCCCCCCAACTCATTGAAATTTCTAAATTTCATGAGAACCTTCTCTAAAATTTCTCGTTTGCCCACCCCCAACTCATTAAAATTTCTATATTTCATAAGAAGTGTTAATTAAAATTTTTTTTTGTCACTCCAGATTTGGAGTCCTAATTCCGTCACAGGTAACGGGTGGGACGGGTCTGCTCTGCTTGCTATATAAAATGTAAAAAGTTACTTTTTTATGTAGAATATATACATTAATAATATATTTATTAATAAAATATGTATTTTTATATGTAATATATAGGAAAATAATATTTTAATATATGAATGTTGGGTTCTGAGCGGGTTAGGCTAAACCAGAACCCCCGATTACATGCACATCAAACCCTAACCATTAAGGACGGGTTATCCATTGCCGGGTTATCCATTGCCCGGAATCGGGACTCATTGTGCAATAATGAGAAATGTAAGGGATGGTTTGATAAATAATTAAACTAATTTTCCACCTTATTCAAAGAGAGAAGCTCAAAGCCACAAGTAGCAGGAGGCAGATAAAGTAGTAGTGACTAGTGACCATGGCTTCCACAGGCTTACCTCTTCGTCTCCAGACGATCTGTCACCACCGCGTCCACGAGCACCGTAGCTCTTGCACGGCAGCCTATCCTATACGTGCGCCACGAACTCGTCCCACTGCTGCCTCCGGCCGGAGAGAGCTGCTGTTTCTACTGGCAGCATCGACGGCGACGACTGCTGGAGGCTTACGGGCTCTGGCGGAGGACATTCCGCTGTTTGGACTGAGAAAGAAGCTGAAGAAGGTGGAGGAGGAAGCAGTGGAGATACTAGAGGAAGGGATCGAAACGGCGGAGAAAGGCATCGAGAAGGCGGAGATGGGGATCGAGACGGCTGAGCGAGAGATCGAGAGGGAAGTGAGTTTTGGAGGGTTGGCGCAGGCAGGGGCGGTGGCGGGAGCGGAGGTTATCGGAGTCTTGGTGGCAACATCTCTTGTTAATGGGATCTTGAGCCCTGCTCAAGGTCAGAAATCTTAACAAGTTACGACCCTTTTTTTTAATTTCAGATTTGAGCTTCATTCGTTTTATGGTGTTGGATCCGTTCACATGACAAGATTTTTCTGGATCACATTGATTGAGCTCTAGACAAGAGAAAAGTGAAAAAAAAGGGATGAATAATTGGGCTAAGTTTCTTGTTGTAGCTAGAAATTCTTGTTGATTCCTTGCAGCTCCTTATTCAGTACTGGTTTAAGGTAGGATGAAATTTTTTTCCTTACTTTTTTATTTTTATTTTTGTCTTTTTCTGGTTTTTGCGTATTTTAATTTAAGAGAGATGAGTAGTCTCTGATTTAATTTTTCTGATCTTGGTTGAAGAGAGATAGATATAATGACAAAAGTGCATACTGATTTTTGCATAGTTTAGTTAAGAGAGAGGAGTGGTCTCTGGTTTTAATTTTTCTGATGTTCATTGAAGAGAGATTGACAAAGCCTTGGAAACAGAGAAACTTCTTTTTCTTTTAATTTTCAGGAAAAAACATGGAGGGAATTTTTGGATTGAGTGTAGGTTTTGAGTGGGATTTAAGCTTTTAGCTTAACGAAGGGGAGATACATGAACTTGGCTTAACAAATGCAAATAGATTTGTTTTGGCTGGCATAGGAATACTTACTTGGAATGTCATTTCAGTTATTCTGTTCTTTTAAATATTAATATGTTGGTTGTTGTTCTGGCTCGAGGAATTTTCCTTTTTCGCCTTTTTTTTTTCTCTTTGGTGTCCAGTGTGCAGCTTCCATGAGAGGGGTTGCAAAATTTGATAAATGAAAGCATAAAAGATTGTGATGAGATGCAAAATTCAATATTTTTCTACAGCATCCATAGTTCCTTTAGAAGAAAGAATTTTTTTGGTGATGTTTTTTCTTTTATTTTCATTTGGCCGTTATTTGGTTAGGTAGGTAGATGGAATCACACTATCATTAATCTATATCTGTATTATCTATACTATATATAACGTGAAGCGCCCCTTTGGGAAGCATGCCCAAAACAATTTACAATTTTCCCAAAGTGCCCATCCACTGTATAGTTTGGTTTCAATAATAGAGGGCTATACCCGTCTCAACTCATCATTTTCGTTTAAAAACAGTTAGTTTGTAACTACCCCACTTCTCTTCTCTCCATTTCCTCTCTTCCCACTTCTTCTCTCTTAACGTGCAATTTTGCATGTGCACCCCTGCTAGTATATATAAAGGAAATGCATCCCTTGGAAAGTGTGCCCAAAATTATACTATACTTACCTAAAGTGGCCATCCAAATCATTATTAAATTTCACTAACTTAAGGGTATGGTTGTCTTTTCCTAAAATTTATATCTTTGAGAAGAGGGGGACAATCAATGGGATGTTACGGATCTTCTCACGCCTTTAATCCCTTCTTAGCGCCAATTAAACTCTCCTATGACCCTTCGATCATCAATAATTACTGATAGACGATGAAATTGCATAACTAATGTATAACGATAGACGATGAAAATGCATAATTACTTATCAACTTTTCCACTGCCATCAATAGGATTAGAGTAGTATTGCGATTTACCACTTAAATCGTCTTATTGGGTACTAACACTTCATCTTATTTCCCAATTGCTTTCAAAGCCTAACCCAAGTTGTGCAAGTGTGCCGTGTGGGGCTTCCAGATAAGTGGTGTGCCCAACACTCTCACTTACACAAAATTATTTTGAAAAGCATTTTATTTAAAGAAATTACATGGCACAAAGGATAATGGTAATGGTAGCCTTATAATAGAGAATCATAAATGGAGGAATCATTGTAATCATGTCTTATTGGCTTCCATGCATCTCAATACGAGTTCCTTATGTAGCATAATACTTTGAATAAACTTTATCTCTTAACTTCGCACACACATAGATATATAACAATGATATTGTTCACTTTGGCCAATTGGACCTCGTGTTTCTTTTCTTGGGTTTAATCACAAAAAGCTTTGTTACTTAAGAAGTCACAAGCCTATATAAATGGACCTTCACGTTCTCCTCCCTGGTCAATGTGGGATTCTGGGATCCCACAATCTATACCCCTTCATTAAGGGTTGCACATCTTGGTTATATGGACATTCAATTTCTCCTCCCCATGCAATATGTTATTCCGGGATCCCATAATCTTTCTCTCAAAGGTTGCACATCCGACTTGCTAGCTCATTGATCTGAGGCAGCCAACATGCACCAGGCAACGTCAAGGTCCAACATTTTTTGGTCAGTTCCAGCTCTGATACCATTATGTAACAACCTAATCCCACCAACAATATTATTGTCCGCTTTAGCCTATTACACCTCTCAGTTTTATTCTTAGGTTTTATCTTAGAAGGCCTTATTGCTTAAGGGAGATATAGCCTATATGGATATTCACTCTCTCCTCCCTAAGCAATATGAGATTCCAGGATCTCTCTCTCACACACACACACAAAGATAGATAGATATATATATATATATATATATATATAAAGAAAAGAAATAACACTCTTGTGCTGATGTAGATGTAAGGTGTTCGTAATTCAAATGTAGCTGTTTACACCCGCCGTAGCCCGGCGAATAAAAGAAGGCCACGTGGCATCCACATAGGCTAGTTTTACAAGCAAAGACACATAGGTATATGCACGTGTAGAAGCAAAAGTATATCCTTCACACGTATAAAAGCTGACATCACCACCTGAATGGGTCCAATAGAAATACAGTTTGTGGTCGAGTTTGGCGCACAAGTAACTCGACTATCATAAGGAACAACAGTGATTTAGGAAGTTAGCCGTTGGGGTCGTGGCAAATTGTCGCTCAGCCGGTAGAATAATGGGAAGTTAATTAATGGTTTCAAATTTCATGAAGATCGTGGGATTGTGGGACGTTGAGCAACGGTCAAGGATCAGCTATAAAAGGCATAGCTACAAAGTATTTTAGGACAACATCTACTCAACCGCAACTAATTATTATAATTTTATCAATCATCCGTGATCATTGTCCAGTCTCCTACACTCACACTGTAGCAAGAGGGATAAGTTATGACTTCTTTCACTGCTTCCCGTCGCAAGGACATTCCAAGCTACTGTTTACTCCATGCGAAGTGAAGATCCTGGCATTGGCAAGGAATTCAAGGCCGCCCTTGTTTTCCTAATTCTGTACTCCGACTACGGCTATAGAGTTAAGAGCAACCCATACCAAAGCTGTCTTTTGTCATGCTAGGTGAGTAGCCGAATGTCGGCTAAATAGTACTCCTGGGTGAACCCCTGAATCGACTCTACTTACAACACCCCCTGTATCCCTACTCTATACTCCAAATACGACTATAGAGCAAGGGGAGGCTGGTACTGCTAGCATTGTTGGTTTTCTTTGCTTTTCGTTTTTTTTACTTTATTTGGATATTTATTATAATAAACGGTAGTATTTTTAGCGGTCAACATTTGAATATACCGCTTCATTGTTGCCATTTGTTTTTTCAAACACGAATAAGAACCCAAACGAAGACCCAACCCCTAGTCTTCATTCTTTTGTCTGACCAATTATCATTACATGTGACGTGCAGTATAGCTAGACCAACTTCGGTTTAGATCCAGCACAAGTGCCCAGGGTCAGGATCCAACCCAAATTTTGTATCTACAGATACTGGCACGCCTGTACACAGACACATCATCCCTACCGCCACGTGTCAAGCCAAACCCAATTTGGGAGGAACAATAACACTAGTTTTAAGGAAATATAAACGTTATAGACTTCTTCGAGTTAACAAAACTTGAATCATGTATTAATCCTCATCCCGTTTACCAAATTGCTTTTAAAAATCCAAATATTATATGCCCAAGCTATGCATTGTGCCACGATGAGACTTCCAATAAAGGAGACATGACTTAAACTATCATTCCAATTTCACCAAAGACAATTACCAAAAAAAAAATTCACCAAAGACAAAAACAATCAGACGCTCTCTCTTCAATCAATATCTAATCTATCTGCGTGTGTTTGTGGCTGGAGGCATTATTACGTTGTTTTCTTTAATTTTGTTTAATTTTTCTTTTCCGGCGTTTGCACCTAAACAGAGTTATTCCCCGCTTGATTTTGCTATGGGATAATGATATAGTAAGGTTGTGTTTGAAGTTGCCTCTTGGAAGGAGAAATAAAAGATGTTTTGAGTTAGAGAGACGTAAATAAAAGACAAAAAAGGAGATTATTTTTTTTTAGTTTTTTTCTTTTTTTTCTTTCTTTTTTTTTTTTTGTGGGGGGATGTGGTAGGAATGTCACATGAGAGATGCATGCTACATTGGACATGCGAATGTGAGTTTTACTCATAGAGGTAAGTCCTATAAGCTAGGTGTGAAAAATTTAGAGCTTTTTGCATCTATGTCCTTATATTATGTTATAGTTACATCAATATCCTCATATTTTTGGTATTTATGTTCATATCCCTCTATACAATCATACCATATTAGATTGAGGCTGCTAAATTTTGTTGTTTATGTTTTATTAAATGACTAAAATAATTGTCTATAAAAGAAAAAATACTTTACATTTTCCCTCCTATATTATCTTATATTTTCATTCATGTCTCGTATTATTATATTTATTGCATCAATGCCTTAATTCATTGATATTAATTTGCTCAATTGATAGTTCCATTTGAAAGTCAACCTTTTTTTTTTGGTAAATTTTGAAAGTCAACCTAGTAATATAGTTATTTGGCTATTTTGTAATTTTTATCTTATAGAAGTTTTTTTTTTCTCCAAGGTGTTCAGCCAGCCTGCATGCACCTCTACTCAAGGGCGAAGCTACATAGAGCTTAGGGTGGGCAATAATTATTACATACTTAACATATATATAGTTTATAGTTTTGCCCACTTCAAAAATTTTATTTTGCCCCCACTATCCTTCTAATCACAACTATTCATCTTCCATCTTTAGTTCACATATCCACTTTGCCAACCTTAAATGAAAATCCTGACTACACCACTGCCTCTACTAATCCCCGGGGGCTTGTGCAGTCCTCCGTCCCACACAAACCAAGTAATTATCAAGCCAAAGGCCCTAGGGGTGGCCCAAAATAATCGATAACTGTAGGAAGGGAAAATTTTGAGATGCCACATGGCAAAATCTCACAAAAGTGTGGACCCAACTTAGAGATAAATTATTTAAATAAAATAAATAGAATTTTCTCTCTAAAATAGCTAATAAATTTCTTGTGGGCCCATTGAGGAATTATTATTTTGATAATTCTCAAAATAAATG
>OX387182.1:21473886-21534027 GCA_947561395.2 Buxus sempervirens
ACAGCAACAACTAATGCAGGACAAACAATTTGATTGGTCTAATTAAAGCCCAATCAAATTCATAGCTTAGACGTAACCTCATGCAATGCCCCTCATGGATCAGATGCAAGCAATTAAAGGCTTACGGATCCAGAAGTTTACAGCATTTCAAAACTAAAAATCCATATTTGGCTTTAAGCACAACATACCCTCAATAGTCTTCAAACCATTAAATGCTCAAAACAGAGTTAAATCAAGCCTTTTTTTTTTTCATTTTTGGGGTTTCTATGTAATTTAGCTATCAGATTAGAGCCCAGAGATCATATAAGACGAGACCTCTGTTGGTATCAACAAAATTAATGGCCTTTGAAGCTAATAAAGGATTGCTGAACTGAAACTCCTATCAAGTCACAGGAAAAAAAAAATCTGTCACAACTTGGGAGAAAAACAGATAAAGAAATAACATCCTTACCTACTCATATGAATGCTGAAAATAATAAAATTAAAAAATTCTATATACAAGCAAAATTTTCTTACAAAGTTGAAGAGCCAAAAGATGTTCTCTTTCCCTTTTGCCTTCTATTTTTATCTTTTGATCTAGAACATACAGACTGTAGAAATCACAATTATTTTGAATTCGTTCACTTTGAACTACAAAAGTACACTCCATTCAATTCCTATTAACCCACATTAGGTTACTGTCAAAAACAAAACAAAACCAAAATTAAGTGAACTAAGCACTTCAGCGTAATTTCCCATCTGGAATCGAGGTACTTCTACGATATGTCTCCTCAAGACAGATTATGGCTGATTTTTACAGAAAAAGAATTCCAATGACCAGGAACAGAGAGGTTGAAAGTAATTCAATTAAGCATATGTAGGAGCCAGGCATTCTTCAACCATATCTAAGAGGTTGGGATTTTCCAATGCTGCTGCTACCCTTTCTTTATCATTCAATTGCTTATTCACTGCAAATCGGAAAATAAAAATTTGGGTTAATATTGTTTCTGCTGTAAATAAAGGTTGACAACACCTAATCATGAATCAGTACAAGGTTTCCCGTTAATACATTTATTCATGCCACATAATTCTCTTGAGAAAATTAAATATTAAACATGAATTGATCGCACATGAGTTGCTCATCCAAATTATTTGAATCGGCAATCAACATATCCAATTCCTCTATTATAATTAAAAGATAAAAATAAACCTAAAATTAGTACATCAATAGATGGGTAGAGAGTGGATGAGGAATGAATACCTGCAGCCTCAGTTGCGTGAGTTCCAGGTGCGACCCTAATATCTACCTGCACAAAGTAAATACAAAAAAGAACTCCTTAACCGCTTGAAACTAAAAATGGAAAAACATGTGAAACAAACCATTTTCATCTCTTTCACTCCATGTCTCCACCTATTTAACTTTTCTTTGAGATGTAGAAGCTAATCCTTGTTTCTCTTTTCAGTTTTTCATTCCCTCCCCTCTATTCAATGTTCACAGAAACACAACACCAACGTATTGAATAGTGAAATCAATTTTCCCTTCTCTCCTCACAACCAAAATTTTGACATTTGAGTTTTCTCTCATAATCATATACCTTTTTTTCCCAAATGAAGGGCCTAACTGAGGCCCTGAAGTGATGAAATTGTCTAACTTTTCTTTACACATTGAAGACATCAATTGCTAGTCAAGACAAAATACCCAGTCCAAAGAAGAATAAAATATGTTTGATATCTGAAGTCTAGTTATCCTATTTCATAAAAACTGTGACAGAACTATGATAAAAAACACACTCTTGCAAAGTACCTTGTATATTCACTTTCTTAAAAGCAAACCGACATACCTTATAACGAAAGGGTAGGCTTTGCAAAAGCTTTACCCTTAAACAAAGGCCAATCACAGTAGCCATACTACAATGTTCAACTGTAGGGGTGAATGTAACCCTGAATCAGAAGACGACAATTCATTTTTCGTGAATGACATATGACATCTACTACAAATTTCACAAACAATGAAGAACAAAGCTGAAGCAAATCAAGAAGAAACTATGCAGTTACCTAACATGGCTATGATTGTCATCAACTTCTATTGCATCTTCCGTAATAACTTTCAGTTCTTCCAAAGAATAGGGATGCTCTGGATCTTTGATATCTCTAATATGATTTAAGATTGTCAAGGTAACAATTACATGGTATTCTCATATAATACAGCTTTATCCTCATAGAACTTGCTTATTTTGATGCTTTTTAATTTTACATGCCAACAGAAAGCACAAAGCTGTCCCACAGGAGTTCCTTAATTATAAATTCAACGTTTCTTGAAACTATATTTTAAATAAAATTGAACAATTTGATACATAAGTGTCAAATGTAAATTTGCATCCACATATAGCAAGCAAAGATTAAATCACTGGCTATAAAGCACTACGTCAATAAACATCATCGAGAACAGATTTAAAGCAAACCAATCTACAAAAAGGAAATAAAATGTAAATACTCCATGCATGTATACAGAAGTTCTAAAAATCACATATATATGTACAAACATATACATGCATACTGTTATTGTCCTAGATTTTAAGTGCTTAACCAACAAAATCTCCATAAGCACTTGTGTATTGTGTAGATCTGAAAGGGAATCAAATTCCCATTTGTTTTTCAAGTGCAAATACAGCTGGAAAATCTGGAGAAGGCTACTCCAAATGAATGGTCTACGAGCAGTAAATAGGCCATGGGACTTTCTCATTCAATGGGCATCGTCCAAGTATTCTGGTTCATCACATCTAAAGTCATTGTTCAAGCTTTCCTTAGGTGCTGTAGTCTACCACGTCTGGAAAGAGCGAAACCAAAGGATCTTCAAAGCTAACTACCTCCCGGCACTAAAGATACTCAGTTTATTGTTGCTGATATTAGAGATACGTTACAAAAAGAGAAACTCGCAGCAATTGACTTTGATAGAATAAGGCAAGTCATGGATAATTGGGACATCTTATGGTGCCCACAACAAAGATAAATGTGCTTCATGTTTCTGGTATGAGACATCATCATTTTGATTGGTTTGCAATGTTGTATACAGCTACGCTGGTTGGGTAAGCGATGTTGTCATGGTATAGTTCAAAGCTTATACCGATGTCTTCGTATAGTTCAAAGCTTCTTTTGTAAAGGTCGGAATGCCCACCTTGTTTCATGTACATTTTGATACTTTTTCTTTAGAAATACAAGTACTCATTGTCCAAAAAAAAAAAAAGTCTCCATAAGCCTTGGGACTTTTGGAGCAATGGTTAAGCACGTAACATACATGGTGACTTTTGGGCCCATAACCCACAGGTCCCAGGATTGAAACCTAGATCTGATACCATTTGTAACATTCTTAACCTTTAATCCAAAGGCCCCAAGGCTTATGGAGATTTAGTTGGTTAAGTAACACATACATACATGCATACATAAAAGCATGCATGCACATACATACATAAATGCAAACATATACATACACAAACGCACGCACATGTGCACACACGCAGACAGTCACACACACACACATACACACACACACACACATGCACAGAGGCACATACATACATGGATACATACATATGCACTAGCAACTGTGAATGTGCAATATAAGTTAGGATTGTTTTTCATGGTTTTTTTATTTTTTATAGCGATTCATCTTTTAATTGAGACCAAAAGTAAATAAATTTTCACAAATAAGTTATTCTTGTAATTTTTTTTAGATATTTTATTTTTGAATCATTTTTTAAAAATAAGAGTTTTATATCATCCTAAAGTTTTAGAATTAGTTTATTTATGTAAATCTATATGAAAATTTACTAGAATTTATGTTTCTTGTTTTAGAATTTTTTACCTTTTAATTAATAAGTTACTGCTATTATATTCAAAATTTTTACTGAGATTCATCTTTAAGATCTAAAAATAATTTTTATATGTTAAAAAAATTTAAGTTAGATTATTTAAAATTTTTAATTTTTTAATTTAATACTTTTCAATATTTTTAAATGTTCTATTGATTTAGGACTATGAATATGAAGATACATATCGAAACAAAATTATATTAGAATCACAAACAAAATTAGAACTTACAAATTCCTAACTAAATAAAATACTTTGGATCTTTAAAACTGTAAAAAATAATTAAGTTGGTTTGAGATCTTAAGTCTTGCACATTGAGACTTTTGTTTGTAGGGACTCAACTCTTTCTTGGTTTATTTTATCAACCATTTTTTAATCATTAAATTTGAATGCCAATTTTTAACATGTTAAGAGTTTCTACTGAAAAATATTTCTGACTCTATATGAGCATAAAAAATTAAAAGATATTTTCACCATCATTGAATCTCATAACAATTATTTACAAAAATTAATATAGAGATTTTCGTAGATTCATATCTCTCTTATTTTAGAAGTTTAGTTATTTACCACTACTTCAATTAGAAGGTTAAAATTATTATGCTCAATATTTTATTGGCATTGATTTTTTCAATGTTATGAGAAGTTTATATTATAAAAGAATTTAAAAATTAAATTATTTAAGGATATTCTTATTCGTTATTAATAGATTTTTTACTTGTTTTAGAAGGTATTATGAGGGTTTCTTACTGTTTTTATGATTTTCTATGTATGGATATTGGTTAAGGGCACTACTTACGTGCTTCTAATTTAGAAATAAGCATATATTAATGCTTTAATATTGATAATAAAAAAATAACAAATTTAAGTGTAATAGTTTAGTGGAAAATAAAATGTAATTGCCTTACTATAATAGGATTCTCTTTTTTCTATTTCTTTATGATTTGGCCCAGTAATCTGGGACTTAAAATAGGGTAGACATTTTTGGATTTAAAATTATAACAAAGGGTGCTTTAGTTATGTGTAAATAAAAAGCACTTAAGATACTTTGTGCTTCAGTCAATAGCATGTACACACACACAAGCACCTTCTGTGGTCCACAGATATGCGAAACTCATAACATCTCCAATGCTGTGAATTTATTTAGAGAGGCTGAGCTTTCATGTGCTCTCTCTCTCTCTCTCTCGTTCCTTCTCTATCATCACCTTCTTGTTAAGATTTCATTTTCATTGTACAAGTACAGTGAGACTAATCACTGATACAATATTGGATCAAAGAAGGCAAGTAAAATTTCCTCGGCTCCTCAATCCTTCAGTCTGAAGGAGAACAAGTTGACTGATTTTTGTGGTTCATGGCTTTTGCATATAGAAATTTGAGGATTCTGATCTGAACAAAACTGCCACACTTAAGATGGCAAGAAACTTGGAAGGATAGATAAACCAATGGTTGTATGGTTGCATGCTCAATTGCAGCTCGCTTGAATGAAATAGACACAGGCACAGTGATAAAAGGTTTAATAAAATCATCAGGAAATGGAAACCATATGATAATGGCTACAGCAGACACAATAGTGCAAAATCTATTTCCAAATGGCATAGGTAATTCATATGTTAAATCAACAGAAATTCAGGTTATTGTGAAAGAACACAGAATCATAGCTTTCCATAAATATGCTCATGAAGTAACTTCTTTCGCACTTTTATGAGTAATAAAAAAAGCTTGTACCCTCATATTCTCCACATCAATGAAACAAAATTTCTGACAGATGCAAAGCAGACATCATGTCTACTCATCCAAGTCTGATCCAACAACTAAAATAATTAACCATAGAAGATTTCTTAATCTAAGGAATTAAAGAAACTTTGCTATTCTCATCCCCAGTCTGATCCAACAGTTAAGATAATTAATCATAGAAGATTTCTCAAAATTTGTTGAGTTAAGACTTAAGAAACATGCCATTTTGTGATACACATTTATTAATCTAACTACTGAAATGTTATGCCACATTCAAAATCGATGAGAGTACGGACTCAATTTTTTATCAAGTCCTACAAGTCTGATTCATGCATCAACAACGCCATACTAAAGCTTAGTTCCGATATAAGGAGATAAGTCAAACAAAAAATAAAATAAAATAAAGCTGCCAACTGTTCTTTTTTGAAAGGAACGGAGTGCAGAAAACATATTAGCATATCTAGTTGAACTTTCTTCTACCCAGATTCAAAAAATTTTTTGGTGATGATCATATGATACATAAATCTTCAGCATTGGAGACGAGAAACAATAAAAAATGTTGCAAATGATTTCTTGCCATACAGCTTAATCCTTTCCTTAAATTCCTATAACCTTATCTAAATATCGCTTTTCCATCAGAACTTTGGTAAGAAGAACAGTCATTGCACTGTTAACCTAAACCACCTTGCAGAGGGTATATAATGTTCTTAATAATGGGGTAACCACTTCGGTCTATCCATTTATGGGCTTTAGACTACATCTGACTAAGGTCAGAAAGCAAAAAAAAACAATAACTATTGGCCTGTTCATCAATTTCACAATCTTTTTCAGACAAGAAAATTTTGGAAATTGCATGATATGGATTTTGCTTGTTTCAGTAGAAAAACAATAAGAGTAGACCTAAAGCTGGTTATAAGCTTTTTCCCTGGGCATTGACAAGCATATAGTTACATATTCCTAACACTAAAGCTGGTTATAAACTCTCTCTGACAAGCATATAATTACATATTCCTAATCCCAACTGACAACCAATGGGAGAGCAATACTTAAAACCAGGTCTCTGGCATGAGAGCACATATTATTCCAACCAAAGGAACTGGCACCTTAAAATCTATACAATATTTAACGCAAGAAGGCCCCTTGGGAAGCGTGCCTAAAACAATTCACTTCTGCCCCAAAATGCCCATCCCCTGCATAGTTTGGTGTTTCAATAATGAGTAAACTACACTTACCTCCCTTATGGTTTCTGATAACTGCAGATACCTCACTTGAGGTTTCTGAAATGACGCTTACCTCCCTTCTATTTTTGTTGTCTACTTCATATCCCTCCCTTTTGCACAAATTTCATTAAAATATGAATATGTTTTGACGAATTTACCCTTCTTTAGGTATAAAAAAGTGTAAGATTTTGAGGTTTTTTTTTTATAATAATAAATAATTTTTAAAAGTTAAGACTTCTTAATAATCAATTTAAAAATTATGAGTGATTTTATTATTTAAAATTTTGAATTTTTCTTATTTTAAATAAAAAGCTGATAAAGCGTAAAATAGTGAAAGTATATTTTATATGTCTTATAAGGGAGGTAAATGTCATTTAGGAAATCTCAGGGAAGGTATCTGCAGTTGTCAGAAACCATAAGGGAGGTAAGTGTAATTTAATATTTAATAATATAAGGCTATATCTGTCTAAACTCAGGATTTTCGTTCAAAACTCAATCAGTTTGTAACTACTCCCCCACTTCTCTCCCATTCCCTCTCTCCAGATGCAGTACTGCACGTGCACACCTGCTAGTAATTATAATTAAAGAATATAATTACAGACGTACCATGGTTTTCAAGACTCTATCTAATAGTCAATTAAACCTCAGAAAGTTACTACTCATTTTACAATGGATTGATTCTATGAATTATATTCTCTACAAAGTGACCTCTCTAACATTTTTCCTCTCTTTTTCCAAATAAATACAAGTTTAAGGCCCTATAAAACATTAAAATGTTAAGCAAACAATACCTCAAGAAAATAATACTGAAAGCAAAAAGAAAATTAATTAAACGAAATGGACACCATTCTCAATCAAAATTAAAGGATATCAAAAACTTCTTGCTGATCGATGGGTTCCACAGCATACTCATCATTATTGCATGGTGCAGGAGCTCGGACCCGTCGCTCTTTTCTTTCATATACAACTGGATTGGCATTAATCAATCCAGTAACCATTTTCGCACCTTGAACTAGTGAAAATAAAAAATATGAACAGGTCACCTCATCCACTTGGAATTAATCTGACGGCAGAAAAGTAAAGAAAGGATAATTCACTTACATCATTCAGCAAAAAAGAGAGAAGTTTTATTTAGAAGCAAAAGATCAATATAGTTTATGCAAACAAGTATTTAAAGCCATTTCCATCATTCTATACATATTTTGGAAACCAAGAGGGTATAATGAGATAATAGCATTTCAAAATGAGAATCATAGAGTACAAAAAGGTTTGTTCAACATCAAATTCCATTTAATTGAGTTACCAAAAAAATTCTCATTTAACTGGCATCCCCAACATAAACACTGCTTTGCTATACCAATATGTCAAAAACCATAACTTTAGTCAGTTCATATACATTCAAGTAATTCATAACCAACTCCATCAATGGTTTTTTTGGGTCTTCCTCTCACCTTTATTGATCCCTCAAATATGTATCTCCTCACTCCTTCCAAGAGGCACATATATGTATCCGACAAGTCTCTAATTAACATGAACAAAAATCTTAACCTACCTTCTCAGGACACATATTTGGACTAATAAATGTTGGATATATTCATTTCTTACATTATCATTTCTAGTCTTCTCACACATCCTCATTCATCAGCAGTCAGCTTACAAATATTTTGCTTCTTCACTACCCAATACTATGCTATTTCTAGTCTTCTCACACATCCTCATTCATCAGCAGTCATCTTACAAATATTTTGCTTCTTCACTACCCAATACTATGCTATGTGCATCATGGCCGAATAGCAGTAGAACATATGGATCACATGAAAAGTAAAAGGAACCTCTCCACTATGCTAAACAACTTTAATTCTAGGTTCAAGGTGACTGGTGACCATCAAAACCCCCCTCTTTACTGGAAATTGAATTATCCAATTGACGAGGGTGATCACTTACGGGAATCAAATCATATAAATTATAATAATTTCTTTACACTTGATATAGAGTAAAGTAATCTAATTCATCGATTCAAATATTATGAATCATGCATGAGTAATTTCATTAATAGTAACTAACAATGTAGATAATTTAGCGGAAATAAAAGGTAAGAAAAAGCTACGCAAAATCTCTCTCCTAACATGCACACACACAATATAAGATTTGCCATAACAGCAAAATTTTTCCTGTGATAGTAAAATTTCACGGGCCAGAAGCGACACCGCTAATTTCAGTCTACCACAAATCCCCTCTTATTTCGACCAGGATAGACAAGATATCGTCCTGTTCTGGTCAAAATTCAAATGATTTCAATGACAAGGCACATACTGTCAAAATCGTTTGATTTCGCACCCTCTGCGTCAAGGTGGGAGGGAGGGAGGGAGGGAGAGAGAGGGAGAAAGAAAGAAGAGCGTGGAGAGTAGAAGCGAGTGGCGTGTACCTAGCCGTCGACGCGCCCTCCTGTGTTCGTTCTGGGCTGTCTGTTGATCTTTTTTGACTCTCAAGACAGAAGGGTCGAAGCCCTTCGTTCCTCTATAAAAAAAATAGGGAGAATTGTTTTTTAGCATACCTTTTGAAAATAATTCAGATTCAGTTAACCAATTATGTATAATTAAAAATTAGTAATACTTTTTTTTTTATCGGTAATGAAGAAATATATTAAAAAGAAGCTGAAAACAGGGTACAATGCTGTACACCAAAGGTGTACATAACTCTCATCCCCTCCCCATCCTTACAAATCATTGAAATCCTTACACATTAACACATCATGACATTTCAATCCCTTACAAGATTCCACAGCAGACGCCCAATAAAGGATAAGACTAAGAGAGTATTTGAAAAGAGCATCCCGAGATCTTTCCTTATTCTCAAAAATCCTGTTGTTTCGTTCCTTCCAAACTGCCCACATCACTGCCCCCGGTGTTAACCGCCAAAAGACCTTGAAAGGAGAGTCTCCTTTTGAGATCTTCCAACATAAAAGAAGCTGAGAAACATCTTGAGGCTGGACCCAAGCAACACCAAACCTGGCTAAGAACTCATTCCAAACTCCACTTGTGGTTGGGCAATGAATGAGGAGGTGATTGACTGACTCCGCATCCGCTCTACAAAGGCTACATCTATTAGGAAGCTGCCAGCCTCTCTTCGTCAGATTATCCAAAGTCAAAATTTTCCCCAGCACCACTGTCCACATAAAGAATCCTACCTTTGATGGGAGTAAAGGTTGCCATAACAGATTGTGGACCTTGAAATTAAGATTCCGCTTACTAATAAACCCATACAGGCTTTTCACAGAGAAAACCCCATCACTACTCCTTGACCATCTCATAACGTCTTGATGAGAACCAAAATCCTTTCCATTGATGCACTCCAGAAACTGGGACAAGTCTTCCAATTCCCAATCAAACATACCTCTTCTGAACTGCAAATTCCATTGTATGCCTCCCACTCCTTGGGAGTACAGGTCTGCAACAAAGGCATGAGGGGCTGAAGATATATTATAAAACGTAGAAATTTCTCCTTGAGAGCTCCACCAGAGCACCAAGGATCCGACCAAAACTTAACCCTATCTCCCCTCCCCACCTGAAACTTCACTCCTGCCTCAACCAGGGGAGACAATCTGCATATGGGCCTCCATAAGCTACATCCGATTCTCCCATTCACCTGGTCAGGAAGCCACCTTGTCTCATCATAGCCATACTTAACAACAATTAATTTCCTCCAAAGACTGTTTACCTCCTGGCCAAACCGCCAACACCACTTCGCCAAAAGGGCTCTATTAAAGAGTCACAGATTCCTTATACCCAAGCCACCATCCTCCTTTGGGTTACAAACCTCCTTCCAAGAAACCAGATGATAATTACTGGACTCCTCCCCTCCTGCCCATAAGAAGTTCTTCTGTAACTTCTCAATGGCCTCCAGCACTGAAATCGGAGCTAATAAAACAGAGAGCATATAAGTTGGGTGGTTAGATAAAGAACTCTTGATCAAGACTGTCTTACCCCCTTTCGATAAAAGACTCCCCTTCCAAGCCGACAACTTCTTTTTCATCCTCGATATTGTTGGTTCCCAAATTAATTTGGATTTAAAAGACGCCCCAATAGGAATTCCGAGATAAAAAGTAGGAAAAGACCCAAAACGACACCCCAAGAGACCACAGAAAATAGAGGAGTTTCCACTTCCTCCAACATCAAAAAGCTCGCTTTTCTGAAAATTCACTCTCAAACCCGATAGCGCTTCAAAGCAATTCAGGATAGATCTCACCACAAGAAGTTGAGAGGCTTGCACCTTGCAAAAGAGCATAGCATCATCTGCAAAAAGTAAATGAGAGATGGATAAAGAGCCTCCTCCCACCTTCACCCCTTCAATAAGCCCTATATTTTCCGCCCTAGCAACCAATCGACTGAGAGCTTCCATAACCAGCAAGAAGAGTAAGGGGGAAAGGGGATCCCCTTGTCTCAAACCCCGAGATGACCGAAAGAAACCAGCCGCCACTCCATTAACCAAAACAGAGAAAGATGCTGAAGAGACGCAAGTTTCCATCCAAGATCTCCATTTGGCCCCGAATCCCATCCTCCTCATAATGTACCATAAAAACTTCCAATTCACATGATCGTATGCCTTCTCAATATCCAACTTGCAAAGAATCCCATTAACACCCTCCCTTTGAATGGAGTCCACACATTCACTAACAATCAAAACACCATCCAAAATTTGCCTCCCCCCTATAAATGCATTTTGATAAGGAGAAATAACATCCGAAAGCACCTCCCTCAATCTTTTAGCAAGAACTTTAGAAATGATTTTATAGAAACTCCCCACCAAACTAATGGGCCGATAATCTCTCAATGATGCCGCGCCTTCCTTCTTAGGAATGAGGGAAATAAAAGTGGCATTCAAACTCCTTTCAAAATGAGATGAATTATAAAATTCTTGAACTGCTCTCATGAAATCCGCCCGGATATGGCCCCAACAAAGCTTGTAGAATTTGATAGTAAACCCATCCGACCCCGGGGCCTTATCACCCTCCAACTCCTTGATAACCTCCAACACCTCTTCTTCCCCCAATTGCCTTTCCAACGTATCCCTGTGATAATCTGAAATCAAGTCAAACTCCATACCATCCAGCAGAGGTCTAACATGAACTTTCTCTATGAAAAGGTCTTCAAAGTAAGCTGCTGCCGCCTTCTTAATTTCATCTTGCTCAAGCAATAGGGACCCATCCACCACCAAGTGGTCAATGGAATTAGCTCTCCCTCTAGCTGAGGCCATCCTATGGAAAAAACCTGTATTTTTATCACCAGACTTCAGCCATAAAGCCCTTGATTTCTGCCTCCAATTGATCTCCAATAATGATGCAGCCTTCTTGAAGTCCAACTTCAAACTTCCCATCTCCTTCCAATCATCAAGCGACAGGGTCCCTTCCTCTTCAGATTTTTCTAACTCTTTTAATCTCGCCATAATACCCTCCAGCTTCTTATCAACTCTACCAAACACATCTCTATTCCACTCCTTAATCTTGCACTTTAGCGCGCGAAGTTTTCTGGAAAACACAAAGGAGGCTGACCCTTTAAAATCCATCTCACTCCACCATTTTCCCACCAAGTCAATGAAGGATTTATCTTCAAACCACATATTTTCAAATCTGAAAGGTGTTGCTTTCCGAAACTCATTCTGACTAGTGAGTAATAATGGAGAGTGGTCAGAAACTGATCTCGGCCAAGCAAAGACACTAAAATTGGGAAAAGATCTCTCCCACTCCAAAGACACAAGGAATCGGTCCAATTTAGACAAATTACGGGAAAGCTGACATTTAGACCAAGTAAACCTCGAGCCTTTAAGGGGAACATCAATGAGATGAGAACTTTCAATAAAGGAAGAAAAGTCGGCCATGGCTTTAGAACAACTCCTCCCACTTGTTCTTTCCTCCGGAAATCGAACCACATTAAAATCACCTCCGATACACCAAGGAGTTCCCCCTATTCCCCTTGCCTCTGATAACTCCTCCCAAATTAACCTTGACCTGGAATGGTCATTCGGCCCATAGACAGCCGAGAAAAGCATGAACTCCGAGCTAACCGAACATTTCAGCAAAACAGATAAGGAGTAAACACCCACCCAGGTCTGAGCTAAAAGAAACTTGTTACTCTTCCATGCTAGAATCATACCATCTGACGCTCCCTGAGCCGGTAGGGAAACCCAATCCACACTATCCTTCCTCCAAACCTCCCCCAACACAGACTTGGAGACCGTGGCTAACTTCGATTCTTGTAGCATAAGAATGTCAGGATCCCACATCCCTAAACTTGCCTTGACTCTTCCCTTCTTATCCTGGGCATTTAGCCCTCTCACATTCCAAGAAATAATTTTCAAGAGCATTGAAACAAACAAACAACCCAGCCAACCCCAGTATCGACTCCTCTGAGGAGGTCCTCTCAAATTAGGACGCCTTCAAAGGGTCTCTCGACGCTCCCCTATTCAACCCCCTCTCCCTCCTTTCTTCAATCGCTGCAAAAAGGGCCTGCACCTCCTCCTTAGACCCCTAGAAAGAAACTCCAAGTGCCTTGCTAAGATTCAATATATTATTGGCAACCCATGCGGATGCCTCACTGTTCCCAATAGGCGCAAGAGAGCAAATCTGGTTGTCCTTGATGAGACCACCATTGTTGGCCAATGACATCAACCCATCATCCTTGAAAAGGAGAGGACTCGATGAAAGAATCTCCTCCGAAGAACCATCACCCCCCTTACTATCAAGAAACGAAGCTGAAACAGGACTAGATCCCTGACCGATGGGATTAGCAACCAAAGCCTCCAACTGAGTCCTACCATCCTCCTCATCCGAGAGACAATGATCGGAAGAAAAAGAATCAATTACCTGGGCAGACGGCATAATAGGCGATGAAGGAACCAGATGAGGAATCCCTACACCAGCAGGAGGGCCACCATCATCCCCTTTTGCATAGTCATGCGGCAGCACAAGTGGAAGGAAGCCATCTACAGAGTGCGCTTGCTCCAGATCCAAGCTCTGACTAAGTTTCCATTCCCTCTTGCGACGACGCCTTGAATAACAGACCAGATTTTTCTGCTCATCCCCTGTAAAAACCTTCGATTCCCCCATCTTAGCTTTATCTACCATTTCAAGGGATGTCTTCTCCAATCGTAAAGCCTCCACCTCACCATGACGAGCCAAACAACACACATTGCTATTTCGCGACACCCATTCTTCAATATGGGCTATACGTCCATCGAATGAAGAAATCGATCTCTCCATACTACTGCAAAACGACTTGAGATTAAGATCTGGGAAAGGATCCCCGTCCACCTGACAAGATCCGGGAAAACTTCCGCTTCTGATCAAGTCAACGTTCCAGTTGAAAGCTTCAACACCATGATTCTCTCCACCGTCGACCTCCCCAATGCAATTTGCCCCATCACAACCCTCTCTAATGTGCGTCATCAACACTCCATTCTTCGCAAGACCCTTCTTAGATTCACCATGACTCCTCTCTTTCTCCAGCTCAAGCCCGTACCTCGCCTCTAGCTTTGCCTTCCCCTCGTCACTGGTTTCAGAGCACGACTGCAACGACTTCCCAACAGGTTTCGAAGGCCCGACGACTCCTCTCGAGTCAAAGCCCTTGGACGGACAACCCGACCCAGCCACCCCACTGCTTGGCCCAATACTCGGCCCAGAACCCCCACCGCTCAGCCCATCACTTGGCCGAGAACCCTCACCATTCGGTTCCTCACATGGCCTTCTTGAGTTCGCGTGACCTTCTACCCCGGTTCTCTGGGCCTTCCCTTGGGTTCCATCGCCATTCAAAATAAACCCCTCTGACACAATAGGACTGCTACCCTCAGCTAGTAGCACATCAAGCACGACTTCCGACCTTAAAGGTTGACTTCCACCAATATTTTCCCCAAGCTGCCCTTCAACAACCAAATGATTTCCCACAAACTCCTTGCCACATCGGTCATCTTCTACCTCCCTTACCTTCTTCGACTGCATGTCAAGTTCTGTAAACTCCAACGTCTCATGATGCACTAACTCAATAAAAATTTCAGACCAGAACTCCCCATCCCAGATATTCAAGCTTCTAGGTATCCTTCAAGCAATTGATTCACCCACCTTAATTGATATAGCACCATCAGTCTGGACATTGCCCAACTGCTTAAAACCTCCCAAGCAATCCCCAATACCATTAAAAGTTTGCTGGGCCAAAAGATGCGGAGGAATTCCATACAAACGAATCCACCACCCTTCTTCTCTTATAGATCCAGCTTCCGGTTTGAACTCTTTACACCACCAATTAACTGAAACTAGTGATCCCTTACAACTAAAAGGGCTATTAGCAACGGCCCTCTCAGCATCCAAAACAGAAGACACAAATACCACAGCTTCCTCCGAGCCTAGAGGGATGAAAGATGGCCTCCAATTTCTCCCCCTCTTCTGGAAGCAGCAATCCAGAAACTCTTCCCACTTGACAGGCGCCGAGGCCCTGCAACAAAGTGGAAACTCCCACCGTCTTCCCAAGCTCTGTTTTGGTCTTCTAATTTCCATAGCTAAATCCCTGCCTTCCCTCAAGAGCTTGGATGAAGTTAAATTCACCTTACATAAGGATGGGAAAGCAATACTAGGAGGTATACACTGTTCCATTGAACCCTGCCGGCCATTAACTCCAAGGGGCAGAGGAGGCCCGTCCACACACAAACTATCCTCTCTCAACCCTTTCTCCTCACCAGACACCTTCGACTTCCCTTTCATTTCAAATGATAAGCTCTCCCAAGCATCCAGAACAAACTTCCACTTTGTCTTTTTATCCCCCATTGGAAGCATCACCATCCCACCTTCTTTAGATTTCTTAAACACAGACACCACCAACATTCTGCCTCTGTTGTTCGTCCAAACTTTTGCAGTGAAAAAACGACCGCCCATCTCCGATCGACCCAAGGTACCAACACTTCGGCCAAAATTCTGAGCCTTATCAACTACGTTCAGGAACCATCCAATGTCTCTACCATGGAATTGAACCCAAGTAGTGAACTTCCAATTCCTCTCCACCAAACGAAAGGTGACTCCCTGCTTCCCAGAATACCGAACAAACTGAAAGACTTTGTTCTCAATCCTTACTGATCTTCTCGCGACCTCCATCCTCCGATTACCCTCTGCCTGACGCCTACAACCTCCCTGGGCCGGTTGCGTTCTCTTAACGACTTCCGCATAGGATGGAGCTGCTCGGGACATGACCTTCAACGGCTGCTCTGTTTCACACTCTTGATGCAGAGCTGAGGCGACAAACTCCTCAATCTCGCAAGACGAGTACCCCGCTTGCAGTAAATCTTTGCAAACGTCTTGCAGACCCGAGACATCCGCCATACTTCACTTCGCCGATTAAATCACTTCCAACGATAACTCCAATCGAGAGCTCCACCGACGAAATCTCCCGTCCAAATTCCAGTCAAAAAGATCTGCAAACCTCCGACACAAACACCTCCTCAAGCCCACAACGCCAGACGAAAGCTCCAACTCCCGACAAAGGCCCTTCCCAAACTCTCCAGACAGAGGCTCCTTCTCAGACGTACGCTCCTTCCCCAGACAAAGACACCTTCACCAGACGAAAACTCCTGCTCCAGTCAAAAACTCCTCCAACCGAAGCTCCTTCGCCAAACGAAAACTCCTTCTCAGACAAAACTCCTTGGCAGGAGCTCCAGTCGAATGCTCCAGACGAAGCTCCTACACCAGTCGGACCTCCTACTCCAGTCGAGAGCTTCAGTCGAATACTCCAGTCGAAGCTCCGACTCCAGACGAGAGCTCCAGACGAAGCTCCTTCTCCAGACGAATGCTCCAGACGAAACTCCTTCAGTCGAATACTCACAGTCGAATGCTCCAGACGAAGCTTCTTCTCCAGTCGGAACTCCAACTCCAGTCGAGAGCTCCTACTCCAGTCGGAACTTCTTCTCCAGTCGAAACTCCTACTCCAGTCGGACCTCCTACTCCAGTCGAGAGCTCCAGACGAATGCTCCAGACCAGTCGGACCTCCAGACGAAGCTCCAGTCGAATGCTCCAGACGAAGCTCCTACTCCAGTCGGACCTCCTACTCCAGTCGAGAGCTTCAGTCGAATACTCCAGTCGAAACTCCAACTCCAGACGAAACGACGAAGCTCCTACTCAAGATATTTGTAAGCGAGTGTCATTTTACTGCTCATAGAGTGTGTAGCTTTTTTTTTATCTCCATTTAAATAAAAAAGAATGCAATATAGTTTTTCAATATTTTTTTGTTTCCATTTGAATAAAATTTGATAACCCAATTTATCATTTAAATTTTATGTACAGGTACATTCTAAAAATTAATATAATGGACTATACAAGAAGTGCTACCTTTGTAGTAGTCAATAAAGAAGTAGAAGTTCTACTTTGACATCCTGTAGACAATTTATTGCAAATTTCAATGAAGGTAACATGAATCTCTAATAAAATCAATTAAGGTTTCAAAATAAACTCTTTTTATTTAATAAATTATTCACAATAAAATAGAGAAGATGAATCTTAATACTGTTGGAAAAATTGATTGGATTGACAAGCGTTTTTCAAATAATTGTTTCAAAATATAATTTGGATTACGAAATTGCAAGCTTCACGGTTACAAAAGTTTTATTCTATAAATTTTGAAGTTTAAAACCGTAATAGCATTGAGATGGTAGTTTTATTATTACTTTGTTAATTTTTACATGCATCAATCATATATCTACTAACTTAATAATGTATACAAAGGAGTTTATAGGATAAAACCAACCAAGTCAAACATAATAACACCAAGCATAAAGAATCAATCGTATAAAACATCCATCATGATAATATAACATTCAACCAATATGTACTCCCCATTGCCATTTATTGGCTAAGAAAACCATTACCTTTGCCATTACTTAGCTAAAAATATCGGCCATTAATTGGTTAAAAGCACTACCATTAATTGGCTCCAGTGCATGCCATCAATTGCTTAAGAATACTGGCCATTAATTTGCTGAAAGCACTACCATAAATTGGCTCCAGTGCATGCCATATATTAGCTAAGAATACCAGCCATTAATTGACTGCAAGTGCACTACCATTAATTGGTTCAAGTGCATGTCATTAGTTGGCTGAGAATAAGTCATTATTTAACTATAAGAGTAGTACCATTATTTGGTTCAAGTTCATGCCATTAATTGGCTAAAGATAAGGCCATTAATTGGCTACAAGAGTATGGCCAATAATTGGCTCACGTACATGCCATTAGTTGGCTAAGGACACGGCCAATAATTGGCTCACATGTTTGCCATTAATTGGCAAAAAACACGGCCAATAATTGGCTCACGTGTATGCCATTAATTGGCTAAACATACCTACAAGAATAAATGAAATATTTTCTACAAGATACAATTTTTATGATTATCCACATGTTGTCCAACCATATTCATCTTCGAACGATATAAAGAATTTCACAATCCATTCTAAAACCCAAAATCTTGTCAATACTGACTCAAATACCAATTCAGCAATATCATAATATTCAAATCACCCAAAATATATGTAGAAAACCCAAGGAGAATAGTCTAATACACATATGAGCACCAAGTCCACAATATAAGAGACAAAGAGACCAAACTCATGCCAAAATATATCAAAAAGAGAAATCCATCCACAAGATGTATACAGAGACCAAAACCCAACTGGAATACAATAACCTAACTTGATTAAAGCAAAATTAATACTCATTCATCCTTCTAAATCCTTCAAGGAAACGAAATCTCCTTCTTCACCAAAATGCACCCAAATTTCTCTTTATAATTCCCATAATTACTTCGTTAGTGAAAACTTCTTCAAAATATCCTAATCTAGGTGAACATTGAGTTAGAATTACACAAATTGATTTAAAATTAAAAACAGGTCAGTTTGGCAAAAATTCTGACTTTTTGGGTTTTCGCAAGCGGGGGCCGAGCGCGAAACTAATTCTTCTATTTTGTACTCGATGCACTAGGTAGCACTCGAGCGGGGTTCAAGCGTTGGAAATTCAGTATCAAGTTCTAATCTTGACACATAGTCACTTGAGTTCGCGCTTGAGCAAGGGTCGAGAGTGACAGAATTTGGCCTTCACACTTTATGTGATGCTCGAGTGCACATCGAGCGCCAAGGCCAATTTTATGAAATTTTTGGATTTATGATCTATGCTGTATTTTTAATATTCTAACCAAAATTTCACCAATTCAATCCTTAACATCAATTTGAAAACATGTCTAAACATCACTTAATTATGCCAAACTAAACCAAATTCAATAAAACATGAAGATCATGAAATCAACCATCAGAAAAGCATGAGCACAAGTTCTTATTGATTATACTTTTCCAGATCATATCTCAGCATTCAAAACTTCCTTACCTTGATCAAAACCATTTACAATACATTCAAAAACTCCTCAATTAATCGACTAACCCGATGAATCAGTGCAAACTTTTATTTAAAAGGGTTGCTACTTGCCTCAATTGGAAGAAAACCCAAAACCTATGCCTTCAACAGCTCTTGATTTCTCTCTCTCTCTCTCTCTCTCTCTCTCTCTCTCTCTTGTTCTTCTTCTTTTTCCTTATTCTTCACGAGCTGATCACCCTCTTCTCTCTCTCTCCTGCCGTGCGACATCAGTTTAGTTTAATTAGGAACCTTCCCTTCCACTTACGACTCTCCCTCATGTCCAAAACAGAATCCTAATCCAACCATGCATGCATCTTTTTAATTTAATTAATTTTCGTCCTATTTTCATTTCCTATTTTTAAATATTACTAATTCACCTCATAACCTCACTTATCTCCCAATTCAATGACTCTAATTAAGTATAATTACCGATAGGCCCTTCTACCATTTATTAGGCCATAAACCTTGCTATTTACATTCAAATTAAACCCAACTTAAGTCTAATTTAATTTGTCAAATCTAATGATTATTTAATTAATCTATTTAATAATTTGTCTAATTAGGATTTGACTAATATACCCTTTTCATTGATTTGACTACATCCAACCATTGAATTCCTTCCAATATTCATATTATTATTTTCCTCCAAAATTCAAGATTCACAAGTGGATACAAAGAATAGAGAAGATATTTGAGGCCATGGAGTGTCCAGCAAATCATATGAATATATTGGCTACATTCATGTTAGAGGGTGAGGCCGATCACTGGTGGCAGGCAGTCAAGAGGAGGAATGACCAAGGAGTTTTGTTAGAAACCCTTGTTGACTGAATGAAAGACAAGATAAATTAGGAGGAAGAGAAAGAGAGAAATCTGGGCCTAAATCTCTGTAAAAAATGTTATTCATCGTATCTTGTATTGTATATACAGCTGTGTATTTATACACAAAATTACAACTCTACTAACCAACTTCATAACAATAATTGGTTACTCTAACAAATACAGTTTTAACAACAATTACAACAATAAAACTAATCTTTAACACTCCCCCCCCCCAAGATGGTAAATGGACATTTTTCATTCCCATCTTGTTGAGTAAAGTATTAAACTGATGAGTCCCAAGAGCTTTGGTGAAGATGTCTCCAAGCTAGTTGTGGGTTGTAACATGCATAGTCTTGATCATGCCACGCTGTATTTTTTCTCGTACCAGATGACAATCTATTTCAATGTGTTTAGTTCTTTCATGAAAAACAAGATTTGCAGTAATATGCAATGCGGCTTGGTTGTCACAAAAGTGCAAGGCATGATGAGACAAAATATCAAAATCTTTCAACAATGATATCAACTAAGTAACTTCACACACAATTGAGGCCATAGCCCTATACTCAGCTTCAGCTGATGATCGTGAGACTGTCTGCTGCTTCTTTGATTTCCAAGAAACAGGTGCATCACCAAGGAAAATACAAAATCTCGTAACTGATCTTCTTGTGTCAGGGCAACTTGCCCAATCAGAATCACTGAAAGCTTTAAGTTGTATTTGAGATGTTGAAGGAAAGAATAACCCTTGACCAACAGTCCCCTTTATGTATCTTACAATTTTCTGGGCAGTATCCAAATGTTGTTGAGTAGGCTTATCCATAAATTGACTAAAAACTTGAACTGAGTAAGAGATATTAGGTCTTGTTATAGTCAAATACAATAGCCTTGCAATCAATCTTCTCTATTGTGTAGGATCAGAAAGCAAATTTATATCAGACTTGACTAACTTTAAATTTTGCTCCATTGGGGTCTTAGCAGGTCAAACTCCTAAGCAACCAGCATCTTCTAAAACTTCTAAGGCATATTTTCTTTGGGATAAAACAATGCCTTTGTGAGATCTTGCTACTTCTAAGTTCTAACCCCAAAAAATATTTCAGAACTCCCAAATCTTTCAACTTGAAATGGTTGTTAAGGAAAATCTTTAAATCATGGACAGCTGTCGGATTATCACTGGCAATTATAATACCATCAACATACACCAATACTGCCATGAAACAATTATCTGTCTTCTTGTGAACAAAGAATAATCCGACTTTGATTGATCAAAACCATAGTCAATGATAGCATGAGAGACCTTTGAAAACCATTGCCTTGAGGCTTGTTTCAAGCCACACAAGGACTTATTCAACTTGAATACTAAATTCTCCCCCTTACATGCAAATCCGAGAGGAAGTTGCATGTATACTTCCTCATGCAAATCACCATGTAGGAATGCATTATTAACATCTAGTTGAGATAAGTGCCAACCATTAATAGCAGCTAAGGCCAACAAACAACAAACAGTAGTGAGTTTAGCAACTGGAGAAAACGTTTCAGAATAATCAATTCCTTCAGTTTGGGTATACCCTTTTGCTACAAGACGGGCTTTATACCTTTCTAGGCTTCCATCAGACTCGTACTTCAACTTATATACCCATTTACAGCTGATGGCATGCTTACCGGGTGGTAAAGAGGTGATGGTCCAGGTTTGATTTTCCTCAAGAGCCTTTATTTCTTCAGCCATAGACTGCTGCCACTTATGATCTTGCATAGCTTGGCTATAATTCTTTGGTTCGATCATAATAGATAAAGCAATAGAGAAATTTTATGGGAAGGAGAAAGGCTGTTATAAGACCAAAAAAAAAGGTAAAGATCATAAGGTTCACCTGCTGCTGGTGGACCTTCAAAATAGAGGAAGAATGAAGTGGCAGAGAAGAATTGGCCAGATTACAGTGATATTGCTATAAATAACTAGGTGGCCTTCTGATTCGAGTTGTCCTTCGAGGTTAATCAGGTAGTTCAGAAGTGTTAGGAGTAGAATGAGATGATGGGACAGGTTCAGAAGTGTTAGGATGAGATGATGGGATAGGTTCAGAAGCGTTAGGAGTAGGAGAAGATGATGGGACAGGTTCAGAAGATGTTGAAACTTGGACTGGATCATTAATAAAGAGAGGAAATGAAAAAGTATCAGCAGGTTCTTGCAAAGGAACATGATTGATATTTGAAGACATGGATTTGTATGGGAAAATGTTCTCATGGAATACCACATCTTGAGAGACAAACACAGCTTGAGTTTCTAGATAAAAAAGTTTATATCCTTTTATGTCAAAGGGATAGCCAAGGAAGATACATTTTTTTGCTCGGGAGTCAAATTTGGAACGATGACAAACGAGAGTGGATGCATACGCTAAACATCCAAAAACTCTGAAATGAGAATAAGAGGGAGGAGTTTGGAATAAAGCTTCATAAGGAGATTTTCCATTTAGAATTGATGCGGGAATTCTATTTATGAGGTAGCTGTCTGTAAGGATGCATTCTCCCCAAAAGTGTACGGGAAGATTGGAATGAAAACGAAGAGCTCGGGCAACATTCAAAAGATGTTGATGCTTTCATTCCGCAATACCATTTTTTTGTGGAGTTTCAAGACAACTTCTTTGATGAATGATGCCTTTAGAAGCAAAGAAAGAGGGCATGAAAAATTCTGTACCATTTATCAGTCCTTATGGTCTGAATTTTGACTCCAAATTGAGTCTCTATTAGAGTGTAAAAGGACTGTAAAATGGTTTGGGTTTCAGGTTTATTTTTCATTAAGTATAAGTATACCCAAGTAGATTTTGTAAAGTCATCTACAATGGTAAGAAAAAATTTGGATCCATCAATAGAAGCAATAGAGAAGGGACCCCATATATCACAATGAATTAATTGAAAAGGGAAATCTGAAACATGATTAGAAAGATAGAATGGTCATCTTTTCTACTTTGCAAGAGGACAAACATCACAACGAAAATTTGGAGAAACTTAAATATCCGGAAAATCTTTGTTAAGCAATGGCATCCCAAAGGAAGGAATATGACCTAATCTAAAGTGCCATAGGTCAAAACAATGTGAATTATGAACTGAAACTGAGCTTACAACAGAACTTCTGAAATCTGAATTACATGGAAAAGACTTATTCAAATCAGATGGAATGTGAGATAGCAGGTAATACAGACCTTCTTTTCCCTACCCACTCCAATCGTCCTCCATGAAGAAAGTTCCTAGATGAAGCAAACGGAGGCCAAGAAAATTAGACAACAGCTTAGTTGACAAGTCAATTTACTGACAGATATAAGGTTGAAGGAGAAGGAAGGTACAAATAGCACATTTGTCAATGTTAAAGAGTCACAAATCTTAACATTTCCAATGTAAGACACGAGTGTGGTTGAAACATCTGGTAGCTTTCTGGAGTCCCTTTTTTTTTTTTGTTTCTTCGTTCTCCCTTCTCTCTCGTTCTCTCTTTTTCTCCCCTCTCTTTCTTCTCTCGCCGACGCTCCCTCTCTCGCCTTTTTTCTCTCCGGAAAGGGGAGAAAAAGGGGCTCATTATCGACGCAAGGCTCCCATCTCTTCAGGTTCATGTTTTGTTGCTTGTTTTAGATCCTCCCATCCCAAGGATAACATTTATCCTTAATATTTTTCATTGTTGTTGAAGATTGGGAATGGGCATTGAATCTGAGAAACCGGGTGTCCCTGTTCGGTTACTCAGACCTGGCAGCATGTTGTAATTCCTTATTTGTTGCTGTAAATAGATTTTTCAATTTCCTCTAATCTTTGATAAATTACTTGTTAGGATAGATTATTAGATGGATTTTAAAAAGGATACAAAAAAGGTTCTACTTCAAAGGCTTTATCATTCTCCCTTTAACAAGCGACCAACATTATTTTCTTAACAATGAATCATGAAGTCACATGGGCTCACAATTTGGTGGTCAAATTAATCTAGATTAGCTTTACAAAATAAACTACCATATCCAAGAGGTACAAGCAAGGCTTAGGGAATTGGGATCTAACAAAATTTTGAAGAAGAAGGATATGATTAGCACAAAAATGCTTCCTTGGAACACATGATATACCGGACTAAGCACTAATATAATAATCCATATATTATGGTTAGAGAGAGAGAGTCATAATGCAATATTTTGAAGCTGCGTTGCATGGCTGCCATTAATTATCATCATACCCTAGTCTAGACTTTATTCTTCAATGTCGTAACAAAGTTATACCATTCCATCCAACAAAGAGTTCATTCAAAAAAGCTATCATCATAGCTGCCTAGAGCCTAGGTGATTAAAGAGCCAGCCATGAGAGATTCTTTAGAGAAATTCCTTTTACATTATAACTAAGTACTATATAGCAAATTTGGCAAGAACACATGCAATATAAAAACCAATGTAACATGCTTCCGATCATCACAGACTAATGCCATCAGCAACACCATATTAGATGTGAGGAACTTAAAACAAAGCTAACCAGGGTGAGTGAGATTAGAGGGACAAAAAAATTTAGGAAATTTTAGGTACTTCTACAGAACGGGAAAAATTCGGTAGCAAGTGTCCAGTGTGCACAACAGGGAGTTAAGAGAGTAGGACAAAAAGGAGAAAAGGTCAAATTATATAAGTAATTACAGACAAAGATGGGATAGAAGGCAGGGGTAGGCTTTCCTATTAAAAAAATTAAAACTCTGAATAGCAATGACTAATTTTAGGGCCATGAGTGGGGTAAAGAGCGCTTACTAGGTTGGTTAGTCACCTACTCCTTTCTTTTCTATTTGAGTTGTGCCATGACAGGCTGGTTTATGTAAAATGAATGGTTAAATTAACAAGTACTAGTTAGTAATAAGTTATTACTATGTCATCAAGGAATATTTTTTATTGATAACTTAAAGCTATTACTTTTCAAAACACAATATAAAGACCAAAATAAATAAATAAAAGTATAAAATTTATTAGATTACAGTTTCCCAGCACAAAGTCAAGCTTGGAAGGTTGCCTTGCTGTGCACAGTCAAATTTATTTGCTCAATATCTGTTATTTGAAAAATACATCGATCGACAATTTTGAAAATCTGTCAAAATCCTAAAAACTGATGGTTCTGGAGAATTTATGAATCACTCATTCTTACATCAATGCAACATAATATATAAAATGATAGAAGTAACCAATCAAACTTGGAGTCTTATTCCTATCCATGAACGTTGGCTCTAAGTGGGTATTCAAAATCAAATTGAATGTTGATAGCACGTTGCAAAGATTGAAAGCATGATTGGTTGCCATGGGGTACCATCAAATTGATGGGCTTGAATTTTCTGAGACTTTTTCACCTATGGTAAAACCAGGTACAATCAGGTTCATTCTTTCTATTTCATTATTCACAAATGGAGCATCAGAAAATTAGATGTCAAAAATGCATTTCTGCAAGTGTGTTATCTGAACAAGTGTCCATTGAACAACCTCCTGGATTTCAAAGTTTTGAATATCCAAATCATGTGTGTCTCTTGCATAAAGCCATCTATAGACTCAAGTAGGCTCCTTGAGCATGGTTTGATCGTTTTACTTCCTTCTTACTTGAATCTGGATTTTTCTACAATTCAGCTGACCCCAGACTGTTTACTTTGCACCCAACAGCAGGTATTCTAGTTCTACTTTTATATGTAGATGATATCGTTCTCATAGGCTCCTCAGATACACTTCTTGATGAGTCAACATCCGCAATGAAAGATCTCAAATAGCTTCATTATTTTTTGGGCACTCAAGTTTCACATGTTGAAAGTGGAATTATTCTTCATCAGTCAAAATATGATGTTGGTCTTTTAAAGCGAGATTCCATAGAAGAATGCAAGCCTATCCTACTCCTATGTCTCACAAGTTTAAAATATATCATCCTATTTCTGCACCATACAAAGACCCTCATCATTATCGATCATTAGTTGGTGCATTGCAATACTTAACTCTAACAAGGCCAGATATTTCATTCATGTATGTCATGGTGGGTTATCTGTGTGATGATTTCGTAGGTTAATGTGACCTAAGCCCGCAAAAAAGGAGAACTGAAAAAAACAGGGAAGGAACCCGAGATCAGACATTAATGTTCGGCAAATGCACGAATACATCCATCTAAGGGACATCAATCAAAAAAGGGAAAAAAAAATCAAATGAAACTAACAATCAAGAAGCCAACAGAATTCGGCAAATGAAACATACCTTGAATAAAACAGGATTCGGCTGCTTGAACGGCGATGAGTCTTTCGCTTTCTCTTCTGACGATTTTGTTTTGTGAAATCACGATGCTGAACCTTCCTCTTCCAGGCACCGACGGCAAAGGCGACGGCGAGGGGAAGTGCGACGGCGACGGCAAAACTCTTAAAGGGGAAATTAGGTTAAAGGTTAGAGTAAAACGAAAGACAAAAAAATGAAAGAAGGCCGATGCGTCGGGTTACGAAAGACAAAAAAAAGAAGGGAAAATTACACTTAGACCCCCTGAGTTTTAGTGCGTGGACGTACATTTAAACCCCCTGTGTTTTGAAAGTGATCACTAACACCCCTCTAGTTTTGTAAAATGTACACATAGCACCCCTGCCGTTAACTTCCTCCTAACGGTGTTAACAAATTTATAAAAAATGACTAAATTACCCTTATAAATAATAGAAGAAAGGGAAAAAAAAAGGAGGGCGTTGGGTTTCTTCATTCAACGAAATTGTCGCTTGGAGAAGGAAAAGACTTCACCCTGCTTACAACATGGTGAAGACGAACCTACATTCACACACTTCCCCAAATGCCCCATCCCCCTTTTTTTCCTTTCTTCTGTTATTTAAAAGGGTAATTTGGTCTTTTTTTTATAAATTTGTTAACAGCGTTAGGATGAAGCTAACGGCAGGGGTGTTATGTGTACATTTCACAAAACTAGAGGGGTGTTAGTGATCACTTTCAAAACACAGGGGGTTTAAGTGTCCGTGCGCTAAAACTCAGGGGGTGTAAATGTAATTTTCCCAAAAAAGAAAGAGGGCCGATGCGTCATGAAAGAAGGCCGATGCGTCGGGTTACGAAAACACAACAAAATGAAAGAGGGCCGATGCGTCGGGTTGGTAAAGTAGGTTAAATTTTCAGCGGCGGCAGTAACTTATACCGCCGCTACTTAACCTATTAGTGGCAAGAACAACTTGCCTACGCAAAAGATTAACGCCGGCAGGAATTTTACAACTTGTGAAGATTATTACCGGCGGTAAGTTTATTACTGCCAGTGAAAACAAAACACCGGCAGTAAATAACTTAACCTATTAGTGGCAAGAACAACTTGCCGACGCAAAAGATTAACGCCGGCAGGAATTTCATGTTTTGTAATGCCGGCAGGAATTTTACAGCTTGTGAAGATTATTACCGGCAGTAAATTTATTACTGCCGGTGAAAACAAAACACCGGCGGTAATTTACCACCGGTATATATCTTTCCTCGCGCCATAGCTCTCTCGCGCACATTTTTTTGCTTTTAGAATTTCTACAACACCACTTAAATTCTGATCGACCGAAAACTACTATAGAAATTTTGATTACTTGATCATATCTCTACAAATCTGAATTTATTTTCGAAGAATGATAGAATTTGACAAATTAGATATTTAATCAAAGCTAATCTTACCTGAACTGATCTGAATTCGCAAGATTAAATTGCTCTTGACGAAATGAGGTTGTTGCCGCAGGTTCTCTTCACTCTCACTCGAACAGAGATGAACAATAAGGTCAAATTCTCTCTCTGATCACCACAGAAATCAGATCAGCCTCCTCAAACCCTAATTCTCCTCTTCTTCTTCTCTCTGGTCTTCAAACAATCGAGCAACCAACAAGCAAACCGTCGCTCGTTGTTCAGCTCCCTTTTTATAGTTACCGCCATCAAGTTAGTTGAAAGCATGATCCCATGCTTTGGCACTCCACCAACTTCCTACACCAGCACACTTAATTGGCTATAATCCCTTGCCTGCCACATCATCGAACCACCCTAAACCATCCAATTAAAATTTAAATGATGCCCCTTACCTATATAAATAGAATTTTCAACTTGGCTCGCCCGAGAACTCTGGTTTGACCCCTTAGGCCTTCTTTTCTGCAGAATTTTGCCAATTAGCCTTAATTTAATGACAGAAGTAAATTTTTAATTATATTAAAAATTAGGGATTTTAAATCACCCCCCAAAATAAGCCTAAGGTACCCCCCTCTAAGTGTATGGCACCTCCCATATAAGCCTAAGGTACCCCCAAAATCGTGGTTTGCCGATTAATCCTGAGACCTAATCGCAACGAAACAGAGACTTCATGTTTACACTGCTTAAAGTTAATCTCGAATCAGCAATTAATCGTTGGATTAATCGCGAGACATAATCATTAGGTCGCAATTAATCCTGTTCTTAATCCTGATGAAAATCTTGAAAAATTAGTTTCTGTAATGGTAATTGCGAAAGACACGATTAATTGAAGCTCTAATCTTGGTCCTCAAGTAAGCCTTACATACCACACGCCTCCTCCACATAAGCCTAAGGTAGGCCCCCCCTCCCCAATTAAGCCATAATTGGTGGGGTACCGAAGGATTATTAGGGGTGTACCCAAGGCTTATGTGGGTGGTACCTATGGTTTATTTAGAGGTGGGGGGGGGGTGTACCTAGACCATTTTTGAGGGGTTTATTTGGGGGTACCCAAAGCTTATTTGTGGGGTACCAAAGCCTTATTTGGGGGGTGGGGTACTTAAGGCTTAACTGGGTGTACATAAGCCAATTTGGGGGTGTACATAAACCATTTTTTTTGGGGGTACCCAATGCTTATTTAAGAGGTACAAAAGGCTTATTTGTGAGGTACCTAAGGGTATTTCTAATTACCTTTTGATTTTATAGATGGCACATTTAAATTTGAACTTTTCATATTTTTGATCAATTTGTCTATTTATTTGTAGATAAATGGCACCAAGCGAGAAAGAAGTTCGTAACAGATGTATGCCGTTTCGATTGCACAAAATTATTGAAGGGTTGAATGATTCCTTGAAGTTAGCTGTTAGGGCAATTGGGTTTGGAAGCCTTCTTGATATGAAGATGAAACACTATTATAGAGGCGATATTGTGTCCTTATTGGCTTCATTTAATCCGTATGAATGTTGCCTTGTAATAAGTGGAAGGAGATTTAATATATCACCTCTTGATGTTGAGGAGATATTGGGGTTGCCCTCTGCCAGTGAGAGCATAGAAATCAATGAAGTGGAAAGTGAGATCGGAGAATTAAGAAGAGTGTATTGTGATAAAGCTGGTAAGATATGTAACGCCCCAGTTCTGGATTAACTGTCCAAACCCGAGGTGTTAGTGTATGTGGGCCAAAGCAACTAAAATCCTGCATAATTTAAAGCTTTCATTAATTTCATTATCAGAGTCATAATGCGGAAACATGAAATAATATTCAATTACAATTAATTTTTAACATTTACAAGCACCATTTGAACTAATTACTATTTCTCATCTATTTGGCTACCCTTACATAATATCCCAATGCTTGTCGACCTCTCCAAGAATACCTGAAAAAAATGGGGAAAAATGGACTGAGATATAAATTTTAACAAGTAGCAATATGCATGCTATAAAACAGTCTATAATTTTATAAAACAAGTAATGAAGTATGCGATTAAACCAGATCAATGATAATCATGATAATAATACACAAATCATATCAATTAGCAAACCACACTGATGATATCACAGGACTAATAGAATTTGTAAACGGAGTGACTACAGACATGTGCCAATATGCTGCCTACCGATTTACAGGTAGACTAGTCGATACCGAACAGGTTATTCGACACCCAACAACTCAACTAATACCGGAGTGAGTTAGCATGTATGGTCCAACCGATACCAGAGTGGATAACGTAGCAACCGACCAATACCAGAGCGGTACCATCTTTGAGATGACGGAATGCCTATGACACAGAATAAGAACTCCATAAGACAATTTTATTTACTAGCTACTCTATGGATCCATATAAGAGCTAATCCTGCTAGACACAACTCACAATAAAAAAACATTTAATAACTTGATAATGCATAAATCAATACTAAATAAAAAGACATACACCATGAGATAGCCGCATACGCGAGAACAAGAGGCATATGCCATGAAATAACCGCATATGCGAAGTCAATAATCCAGGCATACGCCAAATCACATACGTGATAGAACAAACCCATATACGTAGAGACATATACATGTCAATAATAAACCCCCATGCGAGGAGACACCTATGTGTCGAATCAAATAACCACCATCATTACAAAAATCTCAGTTAAAATCTCAAAAGATATAAAGAACCAAATCAGGTTTTAAACGGAGATAAATAGAAAACAGTTAATTATCTTTACGGCTATTTATTACCATGAACACTCTTAAATTACTTATATTTAAGTGTTAGATAGCTTACCAATCAGTATATTAAGGTTTACAAAAGTTCATCCCCTAGTTGGTTGTTATTCCTAATATTTACTCAATAATTTCCTAAATCTCCTCTTTAAAGAACCTAGGGTGTCAAAACTTATTAACTTTGTAATTTAGTGCATCTAGAGGGTGACTTAGCTTTGTAGTAAAGTTTAGGAATAGGGTATATTAACCATAACCAATTCTAAATAGGTTAAGGCCTCGTTTGGCTTTCATTCCGGATTAGGAACTCATTTCGAGAATGAGTTCTTAAAACTCATTTTGTGAATCAATTTTGAAGTCTTTCTAATTGCGTTTGGTTAGCATATAGCAGAATGAATTTTCACCTAGAAAACTGTTTGGTTAACAAGTAATAAAATGGGTTCCATGAAATTTATTTTCCCCTTTTTTTTTCTTTTTCCATGAATAATTATAAGAAATTGGTTGATCCTTGAAAGATAAAACTTGAAACACCTAAGAAATGAAAAACAAAAACAAAATAAAGGATGGGTTTTCTGATTATGTCTATTAATTTAAAACACATAATGATAGCAACTATCAGTAAAGTCACAAAGTCTTATCACATCCATAATTTATAGCAAAGTTCATTACATTAATACAAATAATACTCTCAAGGGCATTCACAATTGCAAGCATGTGATATAGCTTCAGCAATTGATTGTCTAAATACATCCATCCTCCTTATTCCTTGTTTTTGTATTACTCCATTTAGATCTGGCTCATCATCAATGTGCTCTTGTTCAATAATTAAATCTTTTTCTTCATATTGATTAAATAACTCATCTCTCAATGTTTCTTGTCTAATGAAGTTATGCACAGTACATGCAGCAACTACAATATTTCTTTGTGTTGGAAATGGGTATGGAAGCATTCTCTTAAGAATAGGAAAGCGTGCCTTCAACACATCAAAGCATCGCTCGATTACATTCCTCAATGAAGAATGAGCATGATTAAATAACTCTTTCACTCCACTTGGTGAGCTACCTCGTCTATAGTCTGGTAGATGATAGCGCACTCCTCGATATGGTGCAAGAAAACCCAGCATGTTTGGATGTCCAGCATCAACAACAAAATACTTTCCTAATAAAATAATAACATATTTCAATAACTTGGATATTTAAAAAAAGTTATATATAACTATAAAATTTATTTACCTTCAGGGGCTTTTGGAAACTTCAAATGTGGTTTATGTATAGCCTCCAAAAGAATTCTTGAATCATTAGCTGATTCCTCCCATCCGCCATAAACAAAGGTGAATTGCATATCAAAGCCACATGCAGCCATCACATGTTGGGAAATATTTGACTTCCTATCTCGATAAGGAATTTGCGTCTCAGTAGAAACCACAACATCAACTAAAGAGCCATCAATTGCACCAATACAATCCTTTACAAGATAAAAAAATATAAAATTAAAATAGAAAAAACAATGCTTTTCTTATTGTTTCACCTGAATGTTGAAACCTTTCTTGCATGATTCTGTTTCTTTCATTATGTCCAATGGTTAGAAGAAAAATAGCCAATTGCTCTTCCACAGTTACTCTTCGTGTGTCTTTTAATAATTCACGCTCACGAAGAGCACAACATAAGTTTCCCAACACATGTTTATCCATTCAAAATGAATTATAGCATCTTACAGGATGAATAGTTAATACTTCTTGCACATAAGCATGCCCTGTAAGAAGAGAAACATGACATGGTTCTTTACAAAGAAACAAATCTATGTAATTTTGTATTGCTGCTGAACTAGCCAAGTATAACAACACCTCTTCATCATCTGAGTCTATTATAACTGTTACATAAAGTCATCCACAAGCATAAATATAAATATAAAATAAATAACATATACCTAAAGAACAAAAGTCGTGTGTAATTCAAAAAGATCATGTTTTTTATGATCATTGTTCATTAAATACAAAAGATCATGTATAACTATTACAAAAAGTTATCTATAATTTCTAAACCCAAAAGATCATGTAGAGTTTGTTATATTTGTATAACAAAAGGAAAAAAAAATCTTTCTAATCACATATAAAGTTCCAAAATATTTTCTTTGTAGTTTCCAAAAAGTGCAACTTCATACTAAATTGAAGTCATTCGTGACAATATCCTCTTCAACCATATGATACGCATCTCTGGGTTTAGCTCTATGAAGGTCTCCCTTGTAGCAGGATTCTGAAATGCATCAACTACATCCATAAACATCTCGCTTCCCTGTGGTATCTCACTCATTTTCATCAAATACTCAATACAAGCACCAATGGAGAACTTGTCAACTTTTGTCTCATTTCTTTCCATTTTTGGTTGAGCGAGGTTCACTAGGCCAGAAATAGCCTGAGTCAACTTAGATGACCTTGAATTTTTCTATGTCGCCTAGCTGCAGAAGGTGCTTCAAATGGTCTTTTACGTCGACCACTCCCACTTCTCTCATCTTGAATTCCAATATCATTATCTTGAGTCTCCAATTGTGATGCTGGAGATGCATCTGGAGTGCATGGAACTGGTGAATCAATTTGTACAACGTCATCGCCATTATCATTTGGTAAGCTATCTTGTGAAGGGGCCCAACTTGCCTCCCCAGTCGCCATGGTACCACCAAATATAATGCACAACTCATTGTAAAATAACAACGGCTTCTTGCGAAATTGAGCTGCATCTGGGTTTGCCTGTTAGTAATATTTTGTTATTGTCAGCACCCCATTTTTGCATTATAAAATTGCCCAAGAAGCATATCTTAAACCGGCATATATGTGGGCACGTAAATCGAGGTTTTTATAGTGGACCCGTCTTTTTGAAATAACAAGCTCATAATAAAGAGAATTTCGAGCCGATTCCGATGCACCAAACCGTGTTCAAATCGGATCTCAAATGGCTAAGTTATGAATAAAAGAAATAAAGGGTAGTTTGGGGATTTTTTACAAAACCGAAATTGGATACCACATGGCAGCCACGTGTACGCCATGGTGGCTGCCATGTAACCAATTAGAAATTAAACATTTGTGGTGTTGTTTTAGTAAATAAGTAAGTTTCCTAATAGGGTTTCTTATGCAAATAAATAACAAAGTTAATAAAAGTTTAAGATTAAGAAAATAATAATAAAAAAAATAAACAAAGAGAAATGAGTTGGACGAATTGGTCCAACTCATATTCTCCTGATATATTGAAACTAAGCCTAAAAAATATAAGCCTAATAAAAATGTAGGACAATATAGACTTTGACCAAACCTAAATGAATGAAGGGTTTAAAAGAGGAATAGAAGGAGTTAGGAATTAAAGTGTTTAAGAGGAGAAGTTAAGAAAATGAGAGTTTAAGAGAGGAAGATGAGAGTTAGGAGTTTAGGTGTTTAAGAGAAGAGTTAGGAGTTTAGGTGTTTAAGAGAGGAGTTAGGAGTTTAGGTGTTTAAGAGGAGAAGTTAAGAAGTTGAAGGGGTGGGAAACCTCTATAAAAGGGCTTGAAGTTTGGGGGAAAGGGGGGAGGAGAAAAAGTAAGAGAGTTCTTTGAAAGAAAAAGCAGCAAGAAGGAAGAAGTGGAGAAAAGAAGAGGGACATCTACTAGTAAGGAGGGAGAAAGGAAAACTGTTGTTCATGACACATCAAGGTTCCAAGACCTGATTTGAAGTGTCAATCCATAACAGGTGAGTCATTTGTTTAATACATTGTATAAGACCTCTCTTTCATTACAATTTTTGAGATAAGATTATATGATTGGTGAGAGACATGTATATGTTTGATGGCTTTGGGTAATTTTATCTCATGTAAAAAAAAAAGACAAAGATGTAAAGTTTGAATTTTTTTTAGGTTTGCACTTGTTTTCCAGATAAACCAATTTTTTTTCACCTAGTTCTAGTTTGATTCAAGTCTGGAGTCCTTCATGAGATTTGTGGTATTTTTATTTTAGTTTGATCTAAAAATATGTTCGAGACCTTACACTATGAGTAGGTATTTTATTTTTAATTTTCTTTGGTTCAGATTTTCAATTGGAAATGTATAACAGTAAATTTTGGAGCTTCATATCTCTTAAACGAAAATGAATTTTTGAAAACTGCTATAGGTTATTTTAGTGTTTAAAGTCATGATTCTAAGGAATCAAATTTCGTACAATTTGGTTAAGAATTGAGGGAGATATGAATCTTTGAATGTGGATAGCGTAGTAATTCAGGTTGTCTCATTTTTTTGTTTCCTTTGTAAATTAGTAATTAGGCCATGGTTAAAAGTAGTTCAAGTGGTTTCATTTTTTTACCTTATAAATTAGTAATTAGTTAATCTTGCATGATAAAAACAATAGAAAACAAAACAAAACAAAAAATAATAAATAATAAGAAAGGGAAAAAGCAAATGAAACAAGCATTGAAGCGATGATTCTTTCTTATGGTTGAAAATTGTTTTAGCATGGTTTCATTTTGTTCATATTGTTTTACTTTCAATGTAATTTTGTGGAGGCCTTGTACATATAGATTAATATTTGTTGTACACTTAAAATGATAAAAAATTAGAAAGAAAAGAAAATAAAAAAATAAATAAAAGAGCCCATTAAATATCCAATTAATTTAAGGGAACCCATTTCGGTGGGGCAACTCAGGGTGTTCAAGGACTTCCTTGGGTTGTAATCGGGTCACTTATCCAGAATCACTGGTGCAGACCAAAAATCAACAAGGTGTCTACTTGCACCATTTCAGGTAGTGGTGACTCCATAAAACATGTAACACGCTTTTTTAGCACGCCCGAGGTGCGCACAGTTATGATGTGTCACAATAATAAAAATAATTTCTCCATTTAAAACTAATATACCTTTATATAATCATTCCACTTTTCAGCCGATGCAGAAAATGTTCCAAGCTCGTCATCCCAACCCATTCCACTGTTGTCCATTAACTTCTTCCATGCACTCCAAGCTCTTCTCAGTGAACTATAAAGATTTTTCAATTGGGCTCTATCATATTGTAGATGGGTCTTCAAATTGAATTTCTTATTTATTGTTGCCCACCCAGACTTGTTGAAACTTGAGCCCGGCCTATTGCCATCAAGCGTCTGCTCTAATGCAAGGTCGATAAAAATCTTTTTCAAATCATCCGACCAAAAGGCTTTATTTTTAGCCTTTGATGCTTGTTGAGTTTCCATGAATCACTGAAACATAAAAGTAATAACAAGAGATGCTAAGTTAGAGTAATTACATGGACTCTTTAGTAATTACTTGAATATAACTGACCTATTGGAAATAATCTAGCTTATATTACATAGTCCAGGTTTTGTGTTGAAGGAATCTAGTTAGCCAGTTATTATTTTTGATCTTCAATATATGGTCAGAACCTTGTATATTACAGAAACCATTGGCTTCAGATGATAGGTTGTACCATTAAAAGTGTACTTTTGCTATTGCATATTTATATATGCCACAGTCACTATTTATATATGCCACTATCACTATTTAAATACTCAAGGAAGGCAACGACCGACTGATTACCATGTAAATCATTCCATCTTACTCTCTGTCAGTCAAGTATGATCTGATCCTCTCTGTCAGTCATTACCATCTAAATCATTCCATCCAAATCATTCCATGTTGATCTGATCCTCTCTGTCAGTCAACTATGACTGCTCCTCTCATCTCTTTCTCCATCCTACAGACTAAAAGACAAAAACCTTGAGCTATGCTACAGACTTCAATAATTGAACTTGCTTGCCAGCTCCAAAATAAACACAGGACAAATAGATTTCATTAGGTCCAGATTTATGAGGAAAATTTTGGGGGCTGTAGGGTGGAATTCTTTTGGCTTGGGACTATAATTTCTTACTAGGTGATGAATTTGTTGGCTTCCATTTGGTGAATGTCACAATCACATGTCTCAATGACGACTCAATTTACATTATTCCAAAGTACTCCACAGCAAGTTGAAACGACAAGATATGCAACCTTTTCTTTTCAATGATAAAGAAGGTATGACAGATAAGTGTAATTGTAAAACAAAAGACAAGAAGGCAAGAATGGGCTTCCTATTAACAGAAAAAAAAATCTTAGAACATTAGGAAGTGATTGGTTTATAGCCCAAATTTGCTAGTCTATAGCCCAAATTCTTGGCTAATTTGGGCACTTGATTGAAATTTCTCAACACTTGCTTGCTGATTTGTAACCATTTCCAAATCAACTATCTATATATTCGCTTGACCAGACTTGAGATTGATCATTTTTAAAATAAATGAATAAGGTTACTATAAATCTTGACGATTCTGAGTTGTAAGACATTTGGTATAAAATTAATCACCCTGATAAAAGCTGGGAACTACAGAGTCAACAACTTCTAGATGAACATTAGATGAATCCAACATTATCATCAGAGAAAGAAGGAGAGCGAATGAGTGAGAGAGATGGAGGGAGGGAGAGGAAGAGCTTGGGTGGGTTTTTTGAGAGGGGGAGAGAGAGAGAGAGAGAGAGTAAGGATAGGGGAGTAATGCAACTATCAAATTGTTAACTAGTTTTTTTATGCCTGAAGACATCTAAGCACTTGATTCACATCTAATTCTTTTTTTTTTTTTTTGGGTAGTGATTCACAGCTAATTCTTACTGGAGAATTATGAAGTTATTTAAGTCCTGAATAGGTAAATTGGTCACCAAATAACTTGGCTATGTTAATCAGTCACCAAAATGATGCTTTTGGCTGAAGTGAATGAAACATATAGCTCTACTTTCCAATCAAAGCAAGCAAACACGTGGCTTCAAAAACAGAATCCAAGAAGTAGGTTAACAACATTTAGAGGCATTAACCAATTTGGAATTATGTATAAGAATGTTCAAATGGATGGCTAAGAAGAATTTCATTCCCACTAGATTAGCTCAAGAGATCACCTAAATAAGTAGGAACTGGTCTGTAGAGAAAACAAGGAATATCAACCTGGGAAACACATTGGAAAGGAAACTAGCTCTCCAAGTGACATAAAGATTCAATATTGAGAAAGGGAAACTTCAAGTGCAGTTAATTGCTAGCAAGTGTGGCACTGAGATTCAACATGCAACTATTAGAAGTCAACATGAATTTCATCATAGAACGACCCAGAAAATGAAGAAGGTCAAGCCTTGGATTTGATTGAAATATGCAATAACAATATGGCGCAGATAACTAAAATCGTTAGGAAACAAAGAAGGTGGGCAACTATGATGAAATAATATCATTTCATTGACTTGCATACATTGACTTGCACACAATCGTTAGTAGCATTTCATTGATTTGCACACATTGATGAAATAAAGTCAGAAGGAGAAATAAAATCGGGATTGCAGAAAACGTGGAAATTAAGCAATAATGTTTGTCTTCTATCTCTCACAATGGCTGCTTGATTCAATAAATCAAAAATGACTAATCGAAGAAAACACCATTCCAAATGAATAGCATTAGCAGGAAACACTTCATTAACAACAAGGATGGAAAATCAAGCAACTAATAAACCCTAGATAATGAAGAAGAATGAAAGGAAAAGAAAATAAATATGAAACAAACAAAAGCTTTCACATTCACCTCTAGCCACGACGCAAATTCCTTCCTTGTAGTCGTCAAATGCTGTTTAGATAATAGTTTTCCCCTTCAATAACTATAACCAGAGCAACGAGCTAGGCAAATTGTTCTATTAAACACGAAAGTCTTGCTGTGAAGGAGGAGAAAAGGCTATTGGCATATTTGCAAATTATGCCATTACTTAAAATTAACATTATTTACAAGTTTGCCACCGCAAACTTGTCAAAACTCATTCTTAAATCTAAAAACGGGGCTGAGGGCGTTTCCGAAAAACCATGGTTTTCTCATTTTCATTCTTATAGAATGAGTTTCTTGTATGCCTTACCAAACACTCATTTTGGTATCAGAATTCATTCCAAGCCTTGGAATGAGTTCCAAGGCTTGGAATGAATTCCTAAAATGAAAGCCAAACGAGGCCTAAGTCTATCTATTACTTCATAGTACCTCTTTAAGTCCATCTTAACATTCATCGTCCCAAATTACTATCCTTTAATCCAAATTTATGTCTGCCACTTCCTACATCTCAAATTATCCTAATTATAGGTGTTACAACTTTAGAATTTCAAGAAAAATCATTAAAATTTAGATCTGGGCCCGAATTATAAAATTTGGAAATTTTTGACAGAGGTCACTCAACTGGGCGCTCAAGCGATCTATTGGGCGTCCATTACTGAGTAAATTTCTACTTAGCCGCTCGCGATGGCGCTCGAACGGTCAACCGGACGTTGGGTGTCAAGTTCTGTTTTAACTCTATTCAAAATACACAGGCAAGGCGCCTGCATTTGCGCTCGAGCGGCCACTTGGGCGCTCAGCCAACTTCCACTGTATTTCTGGGTTTTCCGATTTCCGAAATGTTCAATAATTTTTATAATTTTAAATTGCATCTAATCATCTTACTTTCATTCTAAATTACTTCTAAGACATTCCTAACCTGTTCCTAGTAATTATAAGTCGATCTAAGATTTTCCTACTTAATTAAATCTCTTATAATCAACACTTTCCAGATTCTTTAAAAGAGTATGAAAGCAAAAACCAACTTATAAATCTCCCAACTTTTCAAACCAAAATCTGAATCAAAACACAACATGATAAGACATCTAAACCATACGAAAATCATGCAATTTCTCCAATTTTCAAAGGGTTTGCTACTTGCCTCAACATATGAACTCATTCTTCCAAGAAATTTGACTGTCCACCGATTTTATGAGCTTGATCGCACCACTTTAGACTTCTCCAAATCCAATCTCCACCGTCCAGATTGAAGTTCTACGAGTGAAGATCATAACCACCAAGTTTGAGGTCGATCCAACAGCTGGATTTCTCTAGACCTCCATTTGAACATGGCTGGTCAACCATATGCAGCACTCCTCCTTCATGAAACCCCTTTTTCTTATCTCTATTCCTCTTCCTCTTTTCTCCAGATCTAGGCACGAAATTTCCCTCTTTTCTTCTCCTCATTATTGGCTTATTTGAAACCATAAACCTTCCCTTTTATAGGCTCACCTAATAAGTAACCCTAATAGGTTTGTTTCCACTTCTAATTTAAAACCCTTTTCCTCCTTTACCCCTCTTCCTAATTATTTCCCTTAAACTTTACTTTTAAAGAATATTCTAATTAATTTCCGTGTTAATTCTCATCCCTATTTTTAAATATTAACTAAACACTTAATATCCTCCCATATTACCAAAATTAAGGACTCTAAATAATATAATTACCATTAAGTCCTTATTCCTTTTTCTAAACCTTAAATTCATTATTTTACATCCAACTAAACTAAAATTTGGTCTAGTTAGGTTTCTTAACTTAATAATTGATTATTTTATTCTTTTCATGAATTTGACTAATTAGAAATGACCAAAATACCCTTTTCTTTAATTTCCTTACTTAATCATTAAATTTCTTCACAATTCCTCAAATTATATTATTATTTCTCTTCATAACTTGGAATTTTAAAACCTAAATATTGTTCTTCAAATTCTCTTATACAATATAAATTAGATTCTTATACTTGGTTCCTATTTTTCCTTTCTAATTTGTCTTTACTTCTAAATTTCTCTAGTTTATTTATTAATTATCTATTTATTTATTTGTTTTATTTTAGGAAAACCCAGGGTTTTACAAGATACATTTAGGAAAGATAAAGAAAGGACTAAAAGAGAAAGAGACGAGAGATGAAGATTTCAAGAGGCTTTTTGTATTGCTTGCATTAGGTTCATTTTTATGCCCTTAGGCTAAACTAGAGGCAAGTCCGAAGTTCTTAAATCTCCTAAGAAATACGGAGAAACTCCCTAACCATAATTGGTCAAAATTTGTTCTTGATTGGCTCTGTAAAATCTTGAATTTTTGAATATAATAATAATATAATAAAATAAATCTAAGTATTAAAGAATAAATTCAATAAGCCTAAACATATTGATAAGTAAAGATTTAATTTAGGTATTGGAGGATTAACATTATAATCCAAGGATATATTAGTAATTAAATAAATAAATAATAGTAATTTTGAGTAATTAGGAATTTAAATAATAAGTTCAATTAATTGGCAGAATAATTATGGATTTGGCTCTAGGAAGAGTTAAAGAGTAATTAATAGTAATAGAAAGTAAAGAATTGATTAATAGGTAGAATAAATTAAATATGGATGTTTGGGGAAGATGGGTATTACTCGAAGTGCATTTTATGATTAAGAATGATATGAGGAATAAAGATGGGAATTTTGGAAAAGACCCAAAGGTTAGATATGGAATTATAAATAAAAGGGTATTTTAGTCTTTTCCTAATAGGCCAATTAATAAATTAATTAACGAAGTAATTAATAGAATTGGAAATATTTAATTAGACTTAATTTGGGTTAGGTTTGAATTTAAATATCATGATTAATAGCTTAAAAGAGGGAAAAAGGGCTTATTGGTAATAATGATTAATTAGGTGCCTTAAATTTGAGGATAAGAGGAGCTTTGGGGTGTTTTAGTAATATTTTAAAATATGGGAAATAATTAGCACGAAAATTAATTAAATTAGAAGTTCCTTATAAATTAGATTTAGGAGAAAATAATTAAAAGGAAGGATAAGATAGAAAAGTCTTCCAAAAAGAATTAGGAATCCTAGTTAGAAAATCTCCTAAACCTATTAGGACTTCTAATTAAGTGAGCCTATAAAAGGAATACTTTAGGGAAGGTTTGGGGTTTCCATTAAGTCAATCATAAGGATAAAAGAAGAGGGAAAATTCATGCATAGGGCTGGAGAAAAATAAAAAGAGAGATAGAGATAAGAAAAAGGTGTTTTATGAAGAAGAAGGAGTGTTGCAGAATTCCGACCAGCAGTATTCAAATTAAGATCTAGAGAGATCCAATTGTTAGATTGGCCTCAAATTTGGAGGTTATGTTCTTGACCCATAGGGCTTCAATCTGAATGGTGGACATTTGATTTAGAGAAGCCTAGAGTGGTGCAAACAATCTCAGAAATTCAGTAGACATTTGGGTTTCTTGGAAGAATGATTTCATATGTTAAGGCAAGTAGCAAACACTTTGAAAACTAGAGGAATTGCATGATTTCTATATGATTTAGATGTTTTATCTTGGTTTGTTTTGATTCAGATCTTAGTTTGAAGAGTTGAGGATTTTCTAAGATGGTTTTGATTTTTTATACTTTAAGAGAAATCAAGAGAAGTGATGATCACAAGAGAATTAATTATGTAGAAAATTTTAGATCAATATATAATCGATGAGAATAGGTTAGGATTGTTTTAGAAGTGATTTATAATGAAAATATGATGATTAGAAACAATTAAAACTATACAAATATTTTATATTTCAGAAAATATGAAAATCTAGAAATCTGTTAAATGGCGCCTCGCCTATGTATTTTAAAACAGAAGTAACAGAAACCAATTCACCCAACACCTGGGAGGATGCTCGAGCGCACTCCGAGCGTCTGAAGCAAAATTAACCCAGAAAGGAACGCCCAACAGGCCGCTCGAGCGCCATGACGAGTGACCACTGTCAGAATTTTCTAAATTTTGTAATTCGAGCCCAGATCTATTTCTAATGATTTTTCTTGGAATTCTAAAGTTGTAGCACTTGTAATTAGGATAATTTGAGATGTAGGAAGTGACGGAATGAAATTTGGATTAAAGAATAGTAATTTGGAACGATGAATATAAAGATTGATTTTATAGAGGTACTTTGAGGAACATGTGGACTTAACCTATTTAGATCTGATTTTGGGAAACATTGCCTATTCCTAAACTTCACTATAGACCTAAGTTACTCTCTAGAATGATCAAATATCAATATTAATAAGTTTTGACACCTTAGGTTCTTAAAAGAAGAAATTTAGGCATTATTGAGTAAAATATTAAGAATATCAACCAACTAGAGGATGAATTTTAGTAAAACCTAATATAATGATTTGGTAAGTTATCTAACACTTAAATGTAAGTAATTTAAGAGTTTTCACACTAATAGACTACTGTTTAGGTATTTTATCAAGAGTTTGGGCATGTTTTACTATAAATGTTGTGTTTTCAAGGTTTGTATTGTGTTTTCTATTTACTTCCAAATTTGGGCGATTTCTTTCATTCAATATTATATTTCTGAATATTTGCATATGGTTTTATTGATAAATTGGCAGAATCATGGTTTTACCTCCGTGTACTTGGGGATGCCCCATGTACTTGGGATGTTGATACCTCTACGTACTCAGGGATGCCCCGTGTACTCGGGATGAGATATTTAAGATTGAGATGAGTTGTTTATTGAAGATTTAGAACTTATAGTATTGATTGATGTATTATTAAGTTATTAAAGGTTTTTGTTTGTGAAGTTGTGTCTAGCAGGCTTAGTTCTTAATGGATACATAGAGTAGCTAGTAAATGGAAATGTTTTCTGGAGTTCTTATTCTGTGTCATAGGCATTCTATCATCTCGAGGATGGTACCGCTCCTGTATTGGTCAGTTGCTACGTTACCCACTTTGGTATTGGTTGGGCCGTATATGCTAACTCACTTCGATATCGATTGAATTCTTCCGTTGGGTGTGGAATATAGCATGATCGGTAGTGGCGGGTCTACTTGTAAATCGGTTAGGTAGCATATTGACATATGTTTGTAGTTAACTTTGTTTACGATTTTATTAGTCTTGTGATGTCACAGGTGTGGTTAGCTGATTGTTATGATTTATGTATTATTATTATTATCATCATTGATTTGGTTTAATTGCATACCTCATTACTTGTTTTATAAAATTATAGACTGTTTTATAGCATGCATATTACTACTTGTTGAGATTTATATCTCACTCCAGTTTTCACCATTTTTCAAGTATTCTTGGAGAGGTCGACAAGCTTGGGGTAATTGTGAAAGGGGTAGTATTTAGTTGAAACCCAAATATGAGTTGATATTGTAAATTGGTTCTTAGTTTATGTTTCCACTTGTAACTATTGTAAGTTTGTTAATGAATTATAAAGGTCCTTAGCGTACTTTGATTTATCTTCAACCTTTTTAAGCCATGTACTTCATTGTCTTGTTATCGTTCAAGTAATGCCATCATCCGTTTAAAAAAAAACAGCACTTGGATTTGGGGCGTTACAGGCTCACTGCCTCGATCTGTCGATACAAGTAGAAGAACCAACAATATGTTGGTGGTTGTTTGATTTTTTTTACAGGTAATTTGTTGTTATACATAGATTTCATTTATTTGGTATTCTTAAATTTTAATGCAAGAAATGTTTACTCAATTGCAGCTTTTCTATTATGTGCGTGTATCCGTGGATGGTGTCGCCATAAACACTGTTACAGAAACTCGTCGCATCATTGTGTGGACTGATGGTGATGCCCTGGAGAGAGAGAAAGAAGAGAAGGAAAAAGGACACGAAAATTCCGGAACATATTGAATATGAATATGTTTCGAAATCTAATAAATCAAAAGGGAAGAAGGTATATTATATTATATTGTATTTTTTTCCCAGAGGGGGTACTCATTATTCATTATACCTACATCAACATAAATTTTACTTGATTGATTGTTTCAGGTGGATGAATTGAGGGCAACGATAAAGGAGCTAAAGGAAGCGATTGCTGCCCTTAAGCGTGATATAGCTGAATCCCCAAAATTGAAGGAACTGCAAGAGGAGATAATGGAATTTGGTTTTTGTCATTATTCATCATAAGTTTCAGATCTTATAGAAATGCAAATGTTTCTTGCTTGATTGGTTTAGGTGAAGAAATTGAAGTCGATGATAATCGATCTTCAAAGGGTGATGAATAAAGAAATGGTTTTGGAGCTTCTTGCATATGCACGTGGCTACCGAACCTACTTTCCACCTCAGTATCCACATGAACCATTTGAAGTTCCAGCCAACGTTGCTTCTCCACCAGAGGGCCCTTGCCCAGTGTAGGTGATGAAAGATATTGAACCTACAGCTGAATGTATCTTGGATCCGACTCCGGGAGAATACGAAAGGTCAATCATTTCAATACAACTTGTTGAAGCACTGATATTGAAACGTAACAAGGTGCGCAGCAAGGCAACAAGGACTCCTTATACAACCTTCACCCTGGAGAAACAGAAGAGGAGTTTAAAGAGAAAGCTATTGGTCGATACTCAGAGGCCAATGCAAAATGTAAGTATTATATAATTGCATGTCAACCTTTCATATAAAACATTACTATAGTAAATTGAACAACAAAATCGTTGATGTAAAGATCGTGTGACTTATATCAAATATATTTCAGGTACCATTTGGCCATGTTCAACCTGCAGAGGCAATTTTGCCGGATCTGAACATTACAGAAGAGACCATCAGCCCATTGGTATGTATGTTCTCGGTTTTTGTAATAGAATTGTTTTTTGTTTTTCGGTTAAAATTAGGTTGACAGGCATATATTAATTTTTTGAAATTATTGATTCACTTGTAGGAAATCCAACCAGCGGAGGAATCTTCAACTAGAACTCCGTTGGCACTACAAGAATAGTGACATTTAGTAGCAGTCAGTAACCGCTACTAAAGGGTCTCTGGTTGTTACTAAAAGTCACGGCAACGGTTGTACAACCGCTACTGATTTAGGGGCTACTAAAGGGTTTTATTAGCGGTTATATTAACAATTGCTACTATTTCTATTTACCTATAGTAATGCCTTTTTCGATACCTTATTGTAAGACCCCGAATTTTCCTAATTAATAAAATAAATTAATAATTAATATTCTTGAGGGTTTTAATTGATGAAAATAATTTATTAATGTAGGTGATATCGTTAATAGTGGAGATCAAGAGTTTGGCGCAGATCCGACCATCTGATCGTAAGATATCGAGGTATGATCAATATTTTAATTAATATGAGTTATGATAGGGCGATGTACGTTGAGTTTGTTGTGCTTAAGTTGCATGGGATCTGAGAGTATATATACATGTTAAATACCCTAAAGGAATACGTTTGGGAATACCTAATCGTATTTGCTCATACTCGTTCGTATTCGACAGCCGCAAGACAAAAATGACCGAGAGCGACTGAGGGAGAAGAAGGAAGGAGAGAAGGGTCGAGTCTCTCACTGTTCCAAGGTTTTTCTGCAACCAAGAGGGAGTGTGATAGTGTTGTTTAGAATAGAAGAAGAGGGGACGACTGTAAGAGGTAGCTAACGCATGGTTTTAACGTTCGTGTTTGTATTTCATGATTAATCAATTCGTTTGCATGATTGTATGATGTATCAATATGTATTTAGTTTGGTAATCATCTTATATGTATGTCAGAGGCACATTGAGCACAAAAAATTGGGTTTTTCATAGTCGGATCGAAGTTTTCTGTAGAGTGCCGACCTCTCTGTGCTCAGCGTTGGTTGGCGTTCGTTAAAAATTTTAAACCGCTGTCGACTGCTAACTGACAGGCAGTTATTGCTTAATTTTAAACTACCGCTGACCCTAGAACGCTTGAGCGATCCTAGGTGATCCTGAGCGCCCAGTGCAGAAAATCCAAATTTTACCAAATTTAATTTTTGATTCAATTCTAAACCATTTTAATCAATTTTAATAATTAAATAAGGTGTTTTAAGACCAGAATAAATTACCAATTACCTGTTTCGTAGAAAAATAAAAATAGGAAAGTATTTAGGGTATTAGTTGCTGAGTTTTGTAATTAAGGAGAAAATCTAAGTTTATGACCAATAGACTTACCGATTTGGAATAAATAACTATGAGACATGCAAATATATATTATCAACCAGATTATTATATAAAGGATTTCTGTATCAGAATTTCAAACCCAGTTAAACCGATATTGAGAGAATTTACAGATTTACCTTTTATATGCCGCTAGACACTATTATTTACAGAAATATTAGTCCTTAGGGATTTTTGGTGTCTAGTGGGCATAGCTGGTTATGGATCCATAGTTTTGGCTAGGTAGCTAAGGGATATTTCATTTGGGTTGAGTTATGCCCTTGTGCGAACGCGTTTCTTTTGCACGTTGGGTTGCTTTGGAGGGTCCAATGTCTGGAGGGACACCCCGATGCTCCGCTGGTGATTCCTGTACATGTGGATAAGCGACCATCTCCATGTATTGATTTTGGTGCTGCATAATGGTGGTTCATGCCAACTTTGTTGAGTCGTGTGCAATAAGTCGATGACTACGGCTCTTAGCTAAAGAGATGTCTCGGGTTTGAGTATCATTAGTAGCGTCGCCCTTAAGCCGCATGGTGGTATAGCATATGGTTGAGAATCATCTCAAACGTGTATCTTTCTTTGTGAGTCCTACAATGATACTGAGATCACAAACACTTATTATTGATACTGTTCACATGCTGAAGGCATGTACTTGATACTATGGGTGGATGTGACTGTTTAGTACATCCCAATTTTATATTGGATTCTATTGTTGAATTCTGAATCATGATCTTTGATATACATGATACTGTTCACCGATACTTAAAATGTTTTATATGCTGTTTTGTATTCCATGATCGTGGTGAATGTTTATACGAGCCTGTTTATTCGAGACTGCTTAATCGTGCATGAACATCTATTTTTGTATATATGAACTGTTTATAGCATGCATGTGTTACCTACTGAGATATTCGTATCTCACCCTACTTTTCATCTTATTTTTCAGTTGATACACGAGAAGGGGATCCTAGTGGGGATTTTCAGAGTGAGCTTGCTGAATTTTCACCGGAGGAGTACTATTATCCAGACGTGATCTGAGGTTGAGGAAAGATGATTTTATGAGACATGATGGTTATTTTTATTTATTTGGTTTTGATGTATCTGGAGACAAAGAGATTGAGTGATTAGAACCCTTTGATTATTACCAGACTTGATTATTGGATTAGATGGTTTACTTATTTCTTATTATTATGATGTTAGGCTACACTTCCGCACATTGATGTTTCCGCACTCTGATAGATATTAATAAATGGATTATTTGATTGTTCTAGTTTGGTTATTTGTGGTTGATTTTATGATATGGGCCCAGTAGCATCTTGAATTCGGTTTTTGAGCTGGATTCGGGTTGTTACATTAATGAACCGAGTTCGGGTTGGGTGCTGGTTTTGCATTGACCCGGGTTCGGGGCGTTACACTGAAACTAATCTGTTAAGGTATGAAGCACAAGAAAACCGCTACTAATTCATTAAACCGCCACTAATTCCTTTGTTAAATAGCAGCGGTTTACATAACTGTTACTAAATCTGTGAATATATAGTAGCAATTATTTGATGATCTGCTTCTATTTCGTTGAATATATAGCAACACTTACTAACAAAACCGCTACTAATAGCCTCCAGTATTTAGTAACAATCAATAAAAAATTGCTACTAATTCTTGACATGTTTAGTAGGGTTGGCCGCTGCTAATACTTTTTTTATATAAAAAAAAAGCCCCCAAATTAGTGAAATGCTATAATAAATTATAAAGAATCTGTGTCACCAATCATAATTTATGCTACTAAAATGCTATTATCTGCAATATTGACAATAAAGAAACAATCGCAAAGGAATAAAATTTCATTAAGCATTTATTATAAGCATAACAAGATACAATTAAAATTTAGAAGCCTGTAATATTCATTATCTTCCATCATTCCTATACAACCAAACTAAAAAAAAAAAAAAAGCTATCCAAAATGAAAAAAATAGTTGATCTAATGAATGGATGAGAATAAATAATGGTGGGGACGAAAAGCTCGATCATCTTGAACTAACAGAAAGACATGCAACTGTAAGTCCAAATCATGAAGCTCACCAGCAATTCAAAACAAATAAGATGCAAATTGTAAGACAAAAAAGAAAAAAAAAAGTAATCATGTTTTATACCAAGAGTGTAGCTCACAAAAATAAAAATGCACTTTGCAAAAATAAAAATGCATCACGTTTTTATCAAAATGAAGCACTTCTAGTTCAGTAAATTAACTTGACTTAAAAGATCAGCACTACCAAAATAGGATCAAGTTGCACATACGGTAGTGTCAGATTTTAATTGCCTACTCATGCCTATTCAAAGATCAGCACTGCCATGTTAAGACTAAATATGCCTACAATTTTCAGCAGGAATTACCCCCCAATCTACTCATTCCCATTCAAATATTAAAAAAAGGGACTGAAACCTGGTGAAGGTCTTGTGTCCCAAATGGTTAGACTGGAACCTGCATTTTCACACACACAGCCATCACAATAATGAGACCAAATGCTGGGTGTCCCATTCAAATATTAATTGCTTTTCATACAATAGTCAAACCAAACAGGCAGGTTGATCTTCAGGTGTTTCGACTATGTAGGCAATGCATAAGGACCTCTACAATACAAGGTGTGCCTATCCTAATAAATAACAAACATTTCACTAGGAAAAAACAGATTTAAATGGTTTATCTTTCCAACCCCCAGATGGTTAGGTTCATCCAATCCAAATGCTGGGTGTCTCAAATTGTGGACTTGTAATGTACCAAAATCATATGCAGACCATGTCAAACGTCAGCACTAATGCTTAAAAGCATACAAACAAAGAACAAGGGATGCCTTTCTTGTTGACTAGTATAACAGTACAAGTTGAAGAGGGTATGTCTTACCACGATCCTTGGATATGAAAACAGAGGATAAACTATTTTAAGTTTTAACCAAATTATTAGATCTACAAAGGAATGGGAGACAAACTGACCACACAAAAGCATCATTCAGCATCAAGTAATGGCACCTGGTCAAGCATATTGATCCTACCATATGACAATGAAGAGTATCAATAGAATTTATAAGACAAAATCTACGATTGTCTCCTACAAATGAATCTAAACCAGGCTGCATTATTATGTTTTGAATGAATAGATCAAAACTTTTTCCAGCTAAAAAGTTTTGAAATTTTGTTGTACCTGCACCTCCTTTTCAAAAAGCAATATCAAATGGGAAAAAGTAAACATTCATTGAAGAAGTCCCAAGAGCATGAAGAAGTCCAATTTTCCTACAAGAATTTCCAACAGTTTGTTTCAAAAAGTAAACTTTTATGATTGTAGTCGCATGTAACCTCTTAGTCTCTAACTCGTGTTTGTAATCTGTAACAAAGCAGAGTTTTTGTCTTAAAAAAAAGTTCCCAAGAAAGAATGATTAGTTGTTTTTATATTCATGACCCAGGTTTACCTTTCTTGCATCCCAAAACGCCCACATTAAATATTCTATCCTTGTTTGCTCATTGGGATGGTGCAGTTTCAAGAAGGATATATGCTTTTGTTAGTTATAGTGTTCCTAATATCCCAGGAAATATATCAAAAGTTTACAAAAGTTTTCTCCTTTTGTTCATTAGGGATACCATTGTTATTGTCATTTCCAAAGGGGGAGGGATTTGGAAATTTTTAGTGAAGTTCAATAGAGAAAGGTGTAAATAATTCAATTTTAAAGATTTATAAGGGCTAAAGAAAGGCATGAAGGAACTGAATGGAATCGGCTGACTCAAGAAGTATCATCCCATCATGCTTAAGTCCCTTAATAGTTGTTTATATGTCCTTCAATTTTGCTATTCTCAGGATTACAACTCCCTCTTAGCCAGAGTGTGTTTTGGGTGCTTGAACTTACCAACAGGATCTCAAATTTCAGCCATTCTTTTTTATGGGTATTGACTTCTTTGCATTTTGTGGCAGCACCATGCCTGTTGGCTTTCATAATGAAGTCCCTACTACACTAGAGCAATTAGAACTATGGCTTTTGTAACAAAAATAGCTCCTTCATGGCCTTGAATTATGAGAGTATTAAAATTGGAAGCCCAATTATGATAAAATCCACCAATGAGGGAAAATGAAGTAGGATCTAAGTAAGGAAATTTACAGGCTTGTTGAAATCCAATAATCTTTTAGAAGTTAGAATTACCTGGAGGTAGCCATCATGCACACAAGAATCTTTAGTTTTAATTGTAAATTTTAATTCTCCTATGCTCTCTAGAAGAAACTCCCTTTTTCTTTTAGTTCTTTTATGTTGAGGTTTTAACCACATCCTTAATACGGAATTAGAAAAAGATCTGCTAAGAAGTTTGGAAAATTACAAAGAAAAAGATGATTTTCTGAAAGGATCAAACAAAGAACAATTTTTTCTAATTTTTTGCTTCATTTTTATCTAAAAAGACTAAATTAAATTGCATAATATCTAAGTCCCATCTCAATAGTAGAGATGATCAAGCTCAATCATAGCCAAGAGCAATCAATAATTGTTATGAAGTAAAAAATGGCAAATCCAAAGAAAACCAACAAGGAAACAAATCAAGAAGATCAACAAGTATCATATAAAATATGATCAATATTAGATGTCAGAGTTGTCTAAGTTGCCTTTGTGCTTGAAATGAAAGAGAAAGGCAATTTACTTGTCATTTAAAAAAGAGTTTAAATCAACAAAAGCTCAAGTAGAATACCTGAAAATGTCTCAACAGAGGCTTAAAATTGATATAGTATAGGAAAGAGTTGTATTTTTTATAAGTCTCAAAATAGAGACTTGTATTTAAATATTTTATTTTTATAACGTTATGTAGCGTTAACCATCTATAATGTTAATTAACGTTATTCCTTTTTGTTATAACTGAACTGGATAAACCGGATTCAGTTTTTTGGGTTTGTCTTCTTAAGAAAGGGCTTTTGCCCTCTTCGTGAAGACGAGAAAAATCAAAGAACGAAGGGAAAAAGAAAAACCCTTGTGCTCATTTCAATTGTTGCTGACATCTTCTCATTTTCTATTTTTCTCTACTGTTTCAACCTTTGCTTTTGAGTATTTTGGTTTTGCTGAAATCTAGTGTCTATGTTTTGGTGCTGTTGGGAGATATCAGAATTTTGATTTCATAGAGAACAGAAGATCTGGTGTCTAAGTTTTATCTTCTTTTGTTGAATTTGAGTGAAACTCAAGAGTATGTGTTGTGGCTGGTATTATTGTGTGATTTACCAGTCTTCTCCACCGTTGAATGCTGGAAGCTACAGCAACTACGCCCACACACTGAGGAATCATTCCGAAAGGGGTTGCTGAGAGGCTTTAAGCATAGGGGTTTCCTAGCCTCGCCTCGGTCTTTTATCAATAAGTCTTCATGTTATTTCAACTAATTCATTATTGCTGATTTCTGTATTTCAATAAATTTCTTATTGCTGATTTCTGTATCTCTGTGTATCTATTGCTGATTTCAGATTGCTGCTATTTCTGCTATTCCTGTTATTTTGAGTATTTATCATTTGCAAGAAAAGAGATATTCATCTTGCTGATTTCTGTTATAGCACCGGTTATTGTCTAAATTCATATTGTTGAATTTTGTTTCTAATCATACTAGGAATATATGTTATTGCTTCATCCCAATCCCAATGTGTTGATTTCTGTTACTGCTTTTGTTTATTGTTTCATTGTACTTTGCTGATTTCAATTGCAGAATCATAAAACAGTATCTCTTCCTACTAAAGTGATAACAATCTTAAAGCCTTTCATTACTGTTATTTGATAGAAAACTTGCTGTACTTTGTTATTGATATGGAACAAATTCAAAACCTCATCTGCTATAGATCTCACTAAGGTTGAACCTCTAGCTGGGGACAACTTCAAGAGATGGAAACATAAATTGTATTACTTGCTGGAAACCTTAGAGATTGAATTTGTGTTAACAAAAATCAAACCTGAAATTCTTGAAGGTGAACCTGAATCACCTGAATTGACTAAATGGATAAAAGCTGAGAGGATGTGTAGGCATTACATTCTAAATTCCTTATCCAATGACTTGTTTGATATTTATTGTGTTTATGAAACTGCTAGAGACATTTGGGATGCATTACACAAAAAAAATACATAACTGAAGATGCAGGTGTTGTTAAATTTGCCATTGGTAAATTCCTTGAGTTTAATATGATAGATGGAAAACCTGTTTCTGATCAAATTAATGAATATCAAAAAACAGTTAGGGATCTATCTAGTGAGGGAATTTTATTACCTGGAAAATTTGTGGCTGGAGCTTTAATAGAGAAGTTACCTCCTTCCTGGAAGGTATATAAAACCAACCTTAAGCACAAAAGAAAGGACATGACTCTAGATGAACTTATAGTGCATATAAGGATAGAAGAACAAGCCCAAATTAGAGAGAAGGTACAAAAACCTCCTGTTTCCTTTCCAACCAGTAAAGCCAATTTTGGTGAAGGTTCTAAGAAGAAGAAATGGGATACACACAAATATTTAAAACCTATCAACAAAACTGAGTTTAAGAAGAAAAGAGGTAATTGCTTTGTCTGTGGCAAACCAGGCCATCATGCGGCTCAATGCCGGAATAAGAAGGGCAAAGACAAACCTCAAATTAACTTGGCTGAAACTGATGTTATTGTTGCTGTGATTTCAGAAATAAATTTGACAAGCAACAACAAGGAATGGGTGGTGGACACTAGTGCTACGAAGCACATCTGTGGAGATCGTGATATGTCTTTATGTGTGTGTGTGAGAGGGGGGGGGAGAGAGAGAGAGAGAGAGAGAGAGAGAGAGAGAGAGAGAGGTACTGAATACATAAACTGAATTGGCAGTAGGGGAATTCATTTAAAAAATAATGATAATGAAGGCTAAATTTAATGGCACAAAATATACAAGGCTGAGAACTTTGATCTTAAAATTTCTAATATATTTGTATCGTGAAAGATTTTATTTCCTATAAAGCAGATGTAGAATCACACAAAGCGTGGGAAACAACAATTGGAGTTTCTACATTAGGAAAGGCTAAATTATCTATTATTTCTTTCAAACCAAAATTTAAAACTATTTTCCAAACCAATGCAATTATGACAATTGCAAGGTAGAAACCTTCTTTGGGGAAAATAACTCATTCATTCATGTATCAGAAAACATTATATAGATGATCCTCAAACAAGGTGCTCATTTCTAATAATAAGTTTTAACGAAGAACTAAAAGAATCCAAATAGAACGAAGTAGAAAAAGTGAAATAAAAAAATCGGGTAAAATATTTCCGATTGATATCAGTCAGGAATAAACAATTATTTGGATTTGGGGTTCTTACCGCAACTATGATTCCTCAAACAAGGAGCCGATTTCGATGGGTTCCCCAGGGGACAACAACTTCCTCTACTAGAGATTGACAGACACAACGAACAGAGGGTTTTACTCCTCTGAATAAGACAATAAAATAATTAAATTAGAAATAAAATCTCAAACTGACTGAAACGTCAACGGGTTTGGGAAGGATTCAGCGACAATAGAAAGAAAAGCACAATAGTATTCTCAATCTCCAGTAAAAGATATGAAGAAAATGATGAAATCAGATGCCCTAGGAAAAATAAAACAAGCAACGATTGAGAGAACCCAAAAAAAGAACAATTGTCGACTTAATAAATAGCAAAACCAAAAAAAAAAAAAAGGCACGATTGCAGTCGCATCAACGAAATTAGACACAAAGTAAAAAACAATTGAAGTCACAAACGATTGCATACCGATTGCAGCAGTGACAGAGAGCAATTGCAGACGCAATGAGAGATTTAGAGAGCTCTGGCCAGTGGTGTAGTCGATCAAACTGTTATGAATCGAGTCGTTCAAAAAATTTCAATGCCCCACACAATAATAAAGAACCAAAGCAGCATAGCAATCGAAGAGAACAGAAAAAGAGAGGAAGGGATGAGAAAGACAACTCACAGTAGCACGCGAATGTGAAGAGGAAAAAAGGCAATCGTCCGCCACTGTTGTCGAAGGGAATGTACTATCATACGCCCCCACAGTGCCATGAATAAAATGTGGGGCAAGTTTAGGGGATGGAGGAAGATTATGAGAGGGTTTGCTCGCTGAAGAACGTGCCAAGCAGACTACGAGAGCGTTCTCTCGCTGAAGAAGGCGCCAAGCCAAAAAGGGTGATCGCGCTCTTTTACAGATGTGGGACTAATGGCGACGGTTTATGTGATGTGGACTGATCTTTAGCAGCGTTTAACATGGTAGTGGGCTTAAGTTTTAGTAGCAATTGTTATTAAAACTGCTATTAATTCATGACGTTACAAATAAATATAAAATACTATAATTAGTAACAATTTAAGTAAACTGTTACTATTTAGCTTTTATAGTAACACTTGAATTTTAAGTGTTACGATAAACTATTACTAAATGCTAATTTTCTTGTAGTGGGGGTGTTGAACACGGGTGTCTATGAATATGCATTCCGTGACGGCCTCCTGAAGAGTACGTAATTTCGCATAAATATGTTAGTTGTTTTGTTTCTTTGTAAATTGTTGCTTATGATTTGACTGTTTCTCTGTGGGACATATATGTAGGGAAGTTTTGGGGAAGTCAACGAAACCTTCGTGGTTCGCTCGGACCTGATGTGTATGCGGCCAAATCAATGGGTGTCCAATTGGGTAGGAGTCTAATAAGTTGGGTATCTTCTCGTATCACATAAATATTTGGATTTCTAGAGTTTATTTTTTTCTATGTAGGTCTTGGACGCCTACATGTGGGTGCTCAATTACCGTGAGAAGCGGGTTGGAGGCACCCGTTTCTTTTTCAATTTGGATATTGCGGTAATTACTACGACATTCTTCAAAAACGTTAAAAGGTCAATAATAATCCTGTTTAACTTATATTATAACTTTGCAGGCCTTTTGCCATCTAAAAAAGAACCAAGTCTTGAAGAAATGGAGCACTTTGAGTTAGATTACCTATTGAATATGGCCAGCACCACAATGGTAATCTTAAGTCACCATTGTTATTGGGATCTTTTAATAGGGTAGGGCTAATAAATATCTTTGTATGCAGTTATTTTTCCCCATCTTGGAGAATGGTCATTGGTACCAGTGCGTCGTGGATAAGACAAAAGAAATAGTATTTACCTTGAACTCACTGCCCAAGTGGAGAAAGCTTGCACATATCAATGGAGTGTTAAGTGATTAGCATAATAATTTCTTGTGTCACTAATGTTGTTATTAAGTACCGATTGTTATATTTCAGCTACGAGCAATTGAGCTTATATTGTCATGGAATGCGGACAAAGATATTTTGGTAAGCAAATATCAAAGGATCAAACCTAATAAGCTTCCTACCCAAAACAACTCGTACGTTTTCCACCTATAGTTTCTTTCCATCCTTACTAATATATGATATTTAAAGCATTAACTTCTAATCGCATCTTTTGTAGCAATGACTGTGGAGTTTTTGTCATGAAGTTCACCGATTTATTGGAGAGGAAAAACTCTGCATAGAATTCATGAAGGTACATTACAACGCCTACCCTATTTAGTTGTCTTTTCAAAACCTACAAATGAACACAGTATTAATATAGTTGTTTTGTTATTTTTGAATAGAGTGATATTCCGAACTTCAGAATAAGGATTGTGGCTGAGATGATCCTCCACGAGGAAAACGTTCAAAAGGATGATATTGTCAACAAGATTCCTATTTCGGGGGAGATTTGATGTATTAGGGACAATAGATCAAGGTCGAGATTGGATGTATTTACATTTTTATAACATACCTGCCTAAATTTAAAATTTTTCTTTTTCCAGAATGTGTGTGTATTTATTTTAGAACAAAGATGTTCCTGTAATTAATGTAGTATTTGAATTAAGCATTGTTTAGTTGCATGTTTATATCTTACATTCCTTTTGCTCTTATTATGGGTATGTGTTTTGTTTATGATGTTTCGTGAACAGGTTTTTGTCAAGTATCATCTATATAGGACATTATATCCATTTAATAAACTCTTTGGTATTTTTATTGCTTAAGTCTTGTCACAGATTCGCCAATTTCAAAGTTTGTAATATCATGCATCTGTCGGCGGCATTTTGTGCAAATTTATGGCAAATGTTTAAAGTTTGTGAGATGAAGGGGAATGCAAAACAAGTTAGTATACGTTAGGTACTCCTCCCAAAATAATCCCAAGGTACCCTTCCAAATAAGCCTAAAATACCCCCCAAATAAGCCCCCCAGATAAACCCAATGTACCCCCTCCCCCGCAAATAAGCTTAGGTACCTCCTAGTAAGACTTGGGTACCCCCCGAAATAAGCTCAAGGTATCCTCAAAATAAGCCTAAGGTACATCACAAAATAAGCCTAAGGTACCCCTCATATAAGCCTTAAGGTACCCACAAATATGCCCCAAATAAGGGAAGGGTACCCCCTAGTAAGATCTACGTATCCCCCAAATAAGTTTAAGGTATCCCCCTAAGTAAGCCCAAGGTACCCCTAGTACAAATTAGTAATGCACGTAACGCGCGGACATTAAACTAGAACGCTCGAATGTTTCAGTTTCATAAGTCTTAGTACATGCATGACGTGTGTACCTTTGTGAGTGTTAAATCAGGCGGTGTACAAAATAATCTCTAACGCTTGAACACACTTTCTGACGCATGCATTAAAAGCTCGGACATTTGTTATTGTTTCTGCATCTTAGTATGCAGACCCATGACGCGGTGAGGCGGTAGACATAGACGTTCGGGCGTTTCGTGCATTACTATTTGTACTGGAGGTACCTAGGGCTTACTTAGGGGGGGGGGGGGGGGTACCAAGGTCTTACTGGGGGGTACTCTTCCCTTATTTGGGGTATATTTGTGGGTACTTTTGGCTTATTTTGTGATGTACCTTATGCTTATTTTGGGGGGTACCTTGGGCTTATTTCAGGGGGTACCCAAGTCTTACCAGGGGGTACCTAGCATTTTTTTTTGGGAGGGGGGGGGGGGGGGGGGGGGGGGGAGGGGGAGGGAGGATACATTGGGCTTATCTGGGGGCTTATTTAGGGGGTACCTTACCTTAGGATTATTTTGGGGGGAGTACCCCAACGTATACTGACTTGTTTTGCATTCCCCTTGGACACACGACCTTCCTACTACATTTTAAACATTTAGAGGGGGGGGGGGGGGGTACCTTAAGCTTATTTTCAGAATTTCATAAGCATAGGCTTATACAACCAACACCTTAGCTTGTAATTTAGGAAGTACATGCATTAGGACATGATAGGACCTAACCAAATCAACTTTGGCACAATAAAGAATATCAGGTGGAAAACAAAAGACCAAAGAAATTTTGCATTGCATACAACTATCAGGATGTTTTACACGGCACATAAAAAAAAATAATGATCATGAAACTGTGATATAATACAACCAGAACTACCCATGCATATGTATACTTATCCACTATCCCCCTCTTTTGAGGTAGAGACAAATGAAATGAAAGGATGTCAAGACTCAGGGGCAGCTGGAGCAGCCTATCCTCCAAGCCAACAACAACTCTCAACTCTTTACAAGGTATGGAAATGGGGGAAGAGAGGAAAGGAAGGGCTTTAGGGAAGTTTGGGGGTGATTGGGGCGGTTTAATGGAGAAATGGGAAGGTGGAGAGGAAGGTTTTCTCTCCTTTGCTTTTGGAGAGAGGCTAGAGAGAGATTGGGAGAAAGGTGGGAAGAGATGGATGAGCCAAAAGTTAGTGGCCATATGGGGTTGTGTGTGGAGGGTTAGAATGGGGGGCTATTTATAGAGGGGAGAGATCAATGAGGGAGGGACACATGGAGGAAAGAGAGAGGGTGAGGTGTCAAATGGAGAATTAACACGAGGAATTGTGAGGGAGGGACACATGGAGGAGAGAGAGAGAGAGTGAGGTGTCAAATGGAGAATGAGCACATGGGGAATGTATTATTTTATTCAAGATCTTTTTAATATATTAATATTATATTCTACTAAACATTATTTTATTCAAGATATTTTTTAAGATACTAATTTTATATTTGAGATATTTTCTTTTGTTGTCCTTTATTCGCCCATGTGGCAGATTTCTGCACATTCGCCATGTGGGCTGTTTTCTGCAACTTTGCCCTAGATTTCGAACTGCTCATAGCTCTCTCATCCGAGCTCCGATTTTGGCAAACTCAGTTGCGCTGGAACCGGGTCGAGATCCTCTATCCACTGGGACAGGGTTTTGCAGTAAATTCAAGTTTTTAGCTGAAAGCCGAAGTCGCGTCCAGAATCTTAATCTGCTCATATCTCCCTGATCCGGGCCTCGATTCTGGCAAATTCAATTGTGTCAGAATCGTGTCGGAAATTTCTTTCTTTTGGGGCAGAAATAACAGTTAATCTGGGTTCGAGCAGAAAGTCAATTTCTGCTCCCTTGGGACTTGATTTGCCCATAAATCCTTCATCTGGACTTCGATTCTGGCAAACTTAGTTGCTTTGGAATCGTGTCAGAATTCTCTATCTGCGGGATCAAGTTGGGGAGCTGATCCAGGTTTGAGCAGAAAGTCAAGTTTTGCTGCCCTAGGTTTGACTAGCTCATAACTTCTTCATCCGGACTCCGATTTAGGCAAACATAGTTGCGTTAGAACTGTATCGGAATCCTCTACCCATCGGGTAGAAGTATAGTGGCCGATTAGCACCTGATCAAAAAAGTCAACATTCCCCTTTTAGGGTTTGACTTTTCAGTTAAGGTTTCATTTTTCAGCACTTTCGAGAGGTGCAAAAATGAGGTGCTTACAGCTGCCCCTCTTTGCTGGAATCATCTTCCGAATGAACGGCAAAGAAGAAAAGAACCTGTTTTTGTGCCCTGCATTTTTGTCAGCATGATTGATGAGCTTAGTCCTTTTGATGTTTTCAAAGAAAGGGAAGCGCCAAATGACATGCCTTTTCACTTCCCTGCTTCGGAGCTGGCTTACCCTTAATTTTCTTGGGTTTTCTGGAGCAACTCTTCGGCCTTTAGCTTATATTCAGAAGAAGGGGTTTGATCTTAAGTTCACTAACCTGTTTCGACGTTGATGCAAGACACTCAACGATGTTCTTTTCTCTTGTTTGTTCCATTAAAGCTTTTAGGTGATTTTTGTTATGATTTCTTTTACCCCTTTTTCAGACTTAGGACTTTGGGAAAGGTTTTTTTTATTATTATTTTTATTAATTTTTTATTAATTTTTTTAATTTTTAATTTATTATTATTATTTTTATTTTTTTTAGGGTTGGCAGGGGAGTGGAAGGAATGAGGAAAGGAGGGAGGAAGAGAGAAGGATGAGGTGCTCTTGGTGAGGAGGTGCTCTCGGTGCTGTCCGGTGCCTCAAGGGAACTTGCACACTATGCGCATGGGTCTCACGGGTAAAATGGGAAGTTGGAGTCGCCACTGCTTGATGGGGTGCAGGCAGACACCTGGGTACCTATGTTTGTCTATTAAGGCTTGGTCTATGGCTTGAGATTCTAGGTAAGTTCTCGGTTGCGGTCTGGAGAAGTCCGTTAAACACCCCAGTCCACCCCGTCGAATGATGGGTCTCATCTTGGTTTTGAGTCAATTTGGTTTCTCACCTGATTCTTATTCCAGCATGCACATTTGATTGAGTCTTGTGGGACCATTAAAGTGGTGCAGGTCCCTTTACTTGATTTTATCTTCTTAGCTTAGAGTGATCTGAGTTTGACTGGGCGGGCCCCGTTGGAAGGCCCGTGGATTCCTTGGTGGCCTGGGTCTAGCCCACATGCCTCTTGGTGGGCCTCAGTCTAAGCCTGAGAGGCCCTTTGGGCTTTGGCTCAATGAATTGATTTTATTTGAAGTTCAAGTTTTGAGATTAAGTTCAATTTCATGCAAAAGTGAGTCTGGATTGCTTTATGGGCCCCTGGGTGGGCCACACAATTAGTTGCCAAATGATTTTGAGTTATCTTGATTAATTACACTAAAGTGGGCCAGGCTTTGGGCTTGGAGCCCTTT